>APFE030171752.1:12252-136991 GCA_000404065.3 Pinus taeda
AACCCATCGACTATCTGAAATTGGATAAATGGAGTTTACATTGAGTAGTTTTTGGAGCTCTTCTTTCACTATCTCCCTAAGATTTGGATTCATCCTTCTCTGAGGTTGTCTGATTGGTCTACTGTTTTCCTCAATATATATATGATGGATGCAAGTCTTAGGATCAATACCTTTCATATTAGTATACTCCCATGCAAATGCAGTAGAATTTTTTTGCAAGATTTTGGTTAGTTCTTCCTGTTGTGACTTTTCCAAATTTTTGTTGATATTCAGTGTTTTACCTGGAAAAATCTCAATGGTAGAATTACCGAACTCTTCCATAGAGTAAAGAGACTTGTCTTGATGATAAATATTCAATGTCAGAATCTAACTGAAATTGTGTGAGGTCATATTCCGAAGATGTCTCAAAATTTTCTAATGCGTTCAGAATTTGACTATCTTCACTCATTTCAGAAATGGTAAAGATAGGTTGTATAGTGTCCTCATCGACCCACTCATTGTCTCCTACTTCTGTAATTTCTTTTTCTAGAGGATACAAATTGAATTTCTTGGTCGAATTACCATCAGAAATGTATATATCCCCAGATCTACAACTAATGAAAGCATCAGCTGTGGCTAGCCAAGGTCTTCCTAAGATAAGTGGGTGCCCTCCTAGATTACTCTTGGGAGTCAATATCATGAAATCTACTGGATATTCCCAAGAATCTAAGGACACCGAAATATCTTCTAATACACCATCTGGTTTGATTATTGATCTATCTGCAAGCTGCAGTAAAGTAGGTGTAAAAAGAAGATTAGGAAGTTTAAGCTGTTCCACAGTCTGTCTGCTCATAATGTTGATGGCAGCCCCTAAGTCAATCAAAGTGTTTGGAATTTCTATCCCATTTATATGTGTCTTGACAATTGGACTACCTGGATCTACATACTTCTGCATGGTAATTTTTCCCATCATGATATTTGCAATTTTTCCTACCAGGTGGATTCTTCTTGTATCTCTTGGTTTCCTTCCTGGTCTTTTGAAACTCAACTCATTTATTGTTTTTGCTAGAATAGGAATCTCTCTAATGGCTTGTAGAAAGGGGATCTTGATACAAACATTCTTTAATTCATCTAGAAAATCATAGTTAGGCAACAAGATTTTTTTTTCCACCCCTTTATCAATTTGTAATCTTTCAGGGAAAGGAGGTGTGGACGAAGATACAGGTTGCTCAACTATAGGAGTTGTGGGGGTTGACTTTTCTTTCTGTTTTTGAGTGTTTGAGTTTTGAAGAGATGCTTCCTTAGAACCCTTATTGACTTTAAGAGAGCCCTCCTTAGAGGTATCTTCCTCTTGGACATCTATAGAAGGTTTTTCTAAAACTCTACCAGACCTGAGTTGTACATCATTGAGAGGAACAATCATATAGGTAGGAAATTGTTGTCCTTCTATCATGTAAGTATTATGAGGATTTTTATTATTAGGATTTGGCAATGGCTACGCTGGAAGTTGATTTGTATTTTGTTGAAATGGAAGCATGAGTTGAGGATTTGGATTTTGTTGAGAAGGTTATTGTTGTGGAAATGGCAATGAAAGTTGTGGATTTTGATTTGGAAGTTGTGGAGTTTGTTGATTTTGAAAAGATGGAGGATATTGATAAAATTGAGCAAATCTCCCATAAGGATTTTGCATCCCTTGTGCCCATGATTGATATGGATTTTGAGGTTGGGGCCAAGGTTGTTGCCAAGAATTCCAATTTGGCGGGGGTTGAAAATTCACAGGGTTGTTAAACCCTTGATTTTGTTTCCCCTGCCAAGGTCTTCTTGAAACAAAACAGAGAGATTCTACTGAATTTGGATCTTCTTGAAAGACAGCTTTGAGCCCAAAAATTGAAGGACAATCCTTGGTCTCATGATTCTCTGAGCAAATCATACATGTTTCTACAACTTTTGCATCCAAGGGGCATTCCCTTAGAGCATGTTTCTTCCTACATTTCAGACAAAAGATGGCTAGAGCATCAGTTTCTACTTTTTGCTTGTTTTGAATTTTAAGGGTGTCTAGTTGTTCACTAAGGCTCCCTAGGATATCAGTTTTGAATTCATCAAGCATATTGCCAATCTCTTCCCTACTTACTGATCCAGTTGCAGATTTGTTTGCTATGATAAGAGAAGGATCTCTAGGCCATTTTCCCGTTTTAGATTTTCCTCTCGAGAGATGGACACATAGTTCTGCTATGTCACGAAGTGGAAGTTGAGAAATGTCTCCCTTCTCCATCATGTTTAAAATATCTATCAATTCATCTCTAATGGCTTTCAATAAAAGGGCTTTCAATGTTTCCTCATCTAAGTTACTCATTTTTGCTCTCTTTAAATTGTATTGAAATCTTTCAAGTAAATCCTCCAAGTTTTCATCTTCTTTTTGCATCATTTTAAATACCGCATCCTTGTGATTGGTGGGCATACAGTAATCCAGGTGTCTATCCAAAAACGTTTGTTTCATATCATTCCAAGTCCTAATAGACTAAGTGACTAATCATATGAACCATTTCAAAGCAGCTCCCTTTAATGTTGAAGGAAATAGTTTGAGTTTTTGAGAGTTTGAGAGTCTTCCATATAGTCATAGGTTTAGCACATGACTTCAAACTCAAACAGAAATGTTTCAGGATCCTCACTTCGCAATCCATACAAGTTGGGGAGGACAAATGGTGAGATGTTTTTCATCGTTGTGTGAGTTTCCTCATCAACTATAGGGAATCCAAACGAGTTATCTCCTTCCCTATTTCTTCCATTATTACCTCCACCTCCACCATTGTTGCCTCCATTATTTCCTCCTCCTCTACCTCTACCCCCAAATCCATTTACTACTTCCTCCGTCATGATAGTTTCCTTAGAGTCTTCTTGTTCTTCTATCAAGGGTGGATGAGAGAGAGTTCCTTCCTTCTCTTCTTTGGGTGATTCTACCTCTTCGATTACAATATGTTCTCTTGAAGAAGTGAAGAAAGGGTCTTCTCTTAGATGAGATTGGGTAGATAGTGTAGGAGAATCCTCTAATTCAGCTGCTACTCTTTGAATTCCAGGAATCTTAAGGCTAGGAGTAGATGGTGGTGAATCTTGTCTATGCCTTGAAGAAGCTGGAGTTGTGACAATCGAACTCTTGGCTCTAGCTATAAACCTTCCCCTAGAATCTCTTTCTCTATGCATGTCATTTTTTTATTTTTTTTTTCTCCTCAAGTTGGGCTAATAATTCTCTTTCTGATCTTCCAGATCACACTAGGTGCAAGAAGAGAGCAGACTTAAGGAATTATTGAACCAGTAACTCTCCTTTCTGATCCTCCAGATCACACTAGGTGCGAGAGGAGAGCATACTTCGAGAAGTTATTGATTTTCCCTTCTTTTTATTGTTGTTGTTGTTGTTTTTTTTTAAGAAATTGGCTACCTAGTTACACTTCCTCGACAACGGCGCCAAAATGTTTGGTCAATTTAGTGTGTCCTAAATTGCTACATTAATTATCAATCCGAGATTCGTAAGCTGACGAAGTGTGGCGCACTATATGTGCAAGATAACCTATATCTTACTTTTGTCGTTTTTTATTTTTATGTTGTTTTGGGGATTTTTATCTTTGTTTATGGAATTCTTATTCCTAAGTTTCTAGAAGGCAAGTATGGTTATAGGTGTTAAGGCAATTATGTCCTTTATAAGGGTTCCCAAAACTTAACACTTCAAAAGGTCTTAGAACATACTAGTGCAAAATAATACTTGAATCAAGAATGAAAATATGCTGCTACTGAAAACAAGTAATTAATGAACTACTGATTATGAAACTATCATCTCTGCTACTGTCTAAATACAGAAAATTGAATTAAGCTACTGCACTCAAGGAAGTCAAAGATTGCAAAGAAAGTAAAACTAAAATCAAATTACATCATTCATAGTCTGATTTCTCACCAGTTAGTCTAGCTATGGCTTTCAGAGATAATCGTCAATGGCATGAGCAATCCAATATCTAATTGCAGAAAAGTAAACTAAAATCAAATCACAACATTCATATTTCGATCCCTCGCTAGTTAGTCTAGCTATGGCTTTCAGAGGTAACCGTCAATGAAATGAGCAATCCAATATCTAATTGCAGAAAAGTAAACTAAAATCAAATCACAACACTCATAATTCGATCCCTCGCCAGTTAGTCTAGCTATGGCTTTCGGAGGTAACCGTCAATGAAATGAGCAATCCAATATCCAATTGCAGAAAAGTAAACTAAAATCAAATCGCAACATTCATATTTCGATCCCTCGCCAGTTAGTCTAGCTATGGCTTTCGGAGGTAACCGTCAATGACATGAGTGAGTTGATTTCTAAGCTAACTTAACAAAGCAAATGAACAAGACTAAAATCAACAAAACGGAATTGGAATTAAAAGAAACTAAGAAAAGCAAAGTCAGCAGAGGATCAATTCCATATCACTAGTTATTGTGAAAATTATATACAGATGCCCGGGCTGCCTACTCTATCTTGAAACATGCACACACTGATCAACGTTATACAAAGCTTGTAAAGTCATGGACAGAAGTGAAATGTTAGAAATATATACACAAGTGAATAACTATAAAACATGTGCAGTGAAAATAAGGAAATGATACATAAAGACTATACAACAACAATGGAAACGAAACCTCAGTGTGCAGGGGCCCTTTGCACAACCTCGGCCAACAGGCTATCAATCCAAAATTATGTTCACGCAGGCATATAGAACAAAGTCTTCTTGTATATCTCAAAACACAGTTACAACAATAAAACTAGTGTCACAACACAATGAATTCTTAACAACAAAATTACATTCAAAAGACTAACTACTATGCGTATAGAAACGTGTTATTTATAACAAAGGTTACATAACTTTTTTCCTTATAAAACTACGTGAACAGAGACACGTAAGAGACATCGTCCATGGATTTAGCATAATGGTTGCCGTGATGATTAAATCTATTAAGGGTGGCTGTTGGATTCGCCTTGTGGAGCAGTCCACAGGTGTCGATATGTCCCCAAGGATCTAGGAATGGCCACGAAAGTCTTCACGTGTTTGAAAACGAAGTCCTGTTGCCGTAGGACTCCTATGTTTGACCACCTTTGACCACAGCCTTCTTTGATGAATCCAACTGGACCAATAGGACCTGATCCATGTCCAGGTCATTTCCAACTTGCCCATGTGGCTTCCTTTGCCTGGTGACACCTGCAACCTGAAGTTTAACAAAAATAGCTGCGAAAAGTGACAAGATTCCGCAGCTCATGAGCAAAAATCTAGTTCAAACATCAAACACAAAACATAATTAGAAAACCATTTTAATTCTCTTTTGGAATCAGTATGCAATGATTTTGATAGCTTAGGAGGTTCAGGTGAGTGGAAAAAGTCTAAGAAAGTGTGTAGGAGAGATGCAAGTTCAGGGCTCAACAAGAAGTTTCCTTGAGAGACATTAATGACCAACCGATACCAACAACCACTGTCTATAATAGCAAGCTTATTGAAATCGAACAAGGGAAAATCCTGAACATTAGTAGTAAACTGAGTAATGACCAGCAATAGAAACTTATCCAAGTCCTTACTAAATATAAAGGGGCTTTTGCATGGGACTACCCACACATGAAAGGGATTAACCCTTAGTTATGTATGCACCACATCTACACTAAAAAAGATGTAAGACCCATTCGACAACCACAACGTAGATTAAATCCTCATCTAAAGGATGTTGTGAAATAAGAGCTTCAAAAAGACCATTTTACCCTTCCATTTTTCGACCAGGTCCTTGGTACACTGGCAGGAAAGAAATTCTTCTCTTTCCTAGATGGCTTCAGTGGCTACAACCAAATTCAAATTGCCCCTTAAGACTAGGATAAAACTACTTTCAGTTGGTTGTGGGGAACATTTGCTTACAAGGTATTGCCTTTCGGATTGTGCAACGCACCTGCTACATTCCAAAGAGCCATACTCAATATTTTTGCAGACTTGATAAATGAAAGAATGGAGGTGTACATGGATGATTTCACACCCTATGGAGATGACTTTGGTCAAGAATTACAGACATTGGAGAAAGTCCTAGAACGGTGTATTGCTACTAGGTTATGCTTAAGTCATGAGAAATGTCATATGATGATGACAAAAGGCTTGATTTTGGGTCATTACATTTCAGCAGCTGGAATTCAGGTAGATCCAACAAAGATACAGGTAATCCTCTTATTAGCTACTCCCTACATGCAAACAGAGGTACGTAGTTTTTTGGGATTTGTTGGATATTATCGTAGATTTATAAAGAAATTTTCGCAAATTGTTGCACTTTTATATGCCTTGACAGGAAATGTTGATTTTATATGGACTGATAAATGTGACACTGCCTTCACAGATCTGAAACGGTTAGTATCGACAACACCAATACTATAAGGCCCTAATTGGGATATCCCTTTCCAGATTTCATCAGATGCATCAGACACAACCATCAGAGTTGTTCTTGGCCAAGAAGAAGACAAGAAACCTTACGCTATATATTATCTAAGCAAAAACCTAACTCCTGCTGAGTTGAATTACACGGTAACAGAAAAGAGTTTTATGCCATCAACAAATTTAGACGCTATTGAACTAGATACCCTGTATTTCTGTATACTGATCACTATGCCATTAAATATTTAGCCAATAAACCAATTACAAATGGAAGAGTGACTCGTTGGTTACTACTTTTGTAGGAATTTGACATAACTATAAGAGATCGACCAGGGAAGGAGAATCTCATGGCAGGCTTCCTCTCCTGAGTGCAAGAACAAACGATACAATGGTAGTAGAGGATCAGTTCACGGATGAACATTTGTTTGCTATGGCCATAAAAATGCCATGGGATATAGATGTAGTGAATTACTTAGCAATGGGAAAATTTCCCAAACATCAGACACCCAGATAAAGGAAATTAATTGTGCAGTGTAGCACTTATTTCTCCTGGATTGGAGGATACCTTTTCCACACGGGAGTTGATATGCACATCCACAGGTACATCAGGGAGGACGGATTTTATGATATCTTAAAAGCCTACCATGATGGACCTTGCAGTGGACACTTTGCAGATTGCAGAACTGGACATAAAATTCTACAGATGGGCTACTACTGGCCCACTATTTTTAAAGATGCTAAGAAATTTGTCTAGGCATGTGATAGTTGCCAAAGGATGGGACGCCTTGGCCAATTTGATGAAATGCCCCTGCATCCACAGCTGGTGATAGAACCCTTTGAGCATTGGGCATTAGATTTCATTGGGTTGTTCAAACCACAATCCAACCAAAAATTGTATATATTGGTTGCAACAGATTACGTAACTAAGTGGGTGGAAGCAGTAGCGTTACCAAGAGAAACAAAGGAAACTGTTATTAATTTTCTTTTCGAAAATTTTGTGCGGTATGGCTTACCCAGAGAAGTAATCACTGATGGGGGGCCACAATTCGTGGGTCACAAGATTGCTGCTACATTGAAAAATCATCACATCACACACAAAATTACTTCTCCGTATTACCCGCAGGCGAACAGGCAGGTGGAGAGCACCAACAAAGTTATCAAAGAGATTCTAACAAAGATAGTCTCATCACATTGACGAGACTGGATTGCTTGACTACCAGAGGCCTTGAGGGTGTATCGCACAACTTGGAGAAACACTACTGGATACTCTCCGTATTAACTGGTATTTGGTAAGGAACCCATTTTTCCCATAGAATTTGAAATACAAACACTAAAGACAACCCAGGAAGTGGGACTGGATTTAACTGAAGCCCAGGTTAACAGGTTACAACAGATGAATGAATTAGATGAAATTCGGCTACTGGCTCTACATCGTACGACACTTATTCAACAGCAAAGAGCCAAATGGCACGATGCCTTGATTAAGAAAAAGACATTTCATGAGGGCGACTGGACACTTCTTTCCGATTCTAGGTTTCAAGACTTCCCTGACAAACTGCAGACTAGATAGCTAGGCCCCTATGAAATAAAGCGAGTACACGACAATGGCACTCTTACGCTGGCCACCATTAATGGGTTTGGTTCTTCTTTTAAAGCGAATAGGAATCCGGTGCGCCTCTACCAAAAACCACTTACTAGAGAATCTTTCTATCAACAAATACGTGAGGACCCCACCATGCAAGTTTTAGCTGTAGAAGGAAATCCTTCGGCAACTTCATCTTTATAAATTTTATTTCTTCTTTGTAAAATATGTAAATATAATTGCTGTTTTGTTTTGTTTTGTTTTGTTTTTTTGTTTTTTTTTTGCTATTAAATATATTGAACAACACTTTCTTTCTTTTCGTCATTTTGTTGTTCACTTAATTGAACAACTGCTATTCAATCTATTGAACAACCACTATTCAATCTATTGAATAACCATTGTTCAATCTATTGAACAGTCGTTGTTCAATCTATTGAACAACACTTTCTTTCTTTTCGTTGTTTTGTTGTTCAGTTAATTGAGCAACTGTTGTTCAATCTATTGAACAACACTTCTTTTCTTTTTACGTTGTTTTGTTGTTCATTTAATTGAACAGTTGTTGTTCAATCTATTGAACAACACTTCTTTTCTTTTTTTGCGTTGTTTTATTGTTCATCTAATTGAACAGCTGTTGTTCAAACCAATTAAATAGAATTTATTTTCTTTTGTGTGATTGCTCTTCGCTTATCTCAGCACATTTTTCTTTTGTTTGTCATTTTGTTTTCTTTTCATGGCATGAAGTATACTATTTTTATGAGGATAAAGAATTTATGGATTCTATTGAAGGGAGTTAATAGCATTAACATTATGATCTTTAACATGACAACTTATTGATGATAGATTCTTTTCAAGAAAAAGGACACAGTTATTTATATACTACTTTACTGCATCGTTTTTTGTTGTACATGATACTGATTGATCATCTTAATACCATGCTAGTTCCGCCCTTCCTGTTTATAATCTTCTTTGTCTATAACAAATAAGACTATGGGTATACTTTTTCTATTGACATGTTAAACTTCTTCCACCATCCTTACTCTTAAGGAGTATTGAGCCTCCCTCTATTTATCATAAAAATGTGTAATAACCGCAAAATTTTGTTTTCAGATGGAGGATAGGGGGTCTCATTACGAGCTAGCCTACCATGTTCATAAGGCTGTAGCAAAGTGACATTCCCATTATGGCCACCACACTAGGCTTATGATCCTTTGGATAGCCAAAATAGCCTTGGAACAGGAGGTCTCATCACGAGCCGGCCTGATCACTTTTGCTACATCCCAGTGAATGGCAATGTGGTCATATGGTTACCACATCAGCACACTGATCTATTCTGTAGAACAACACTAGAATTACCCATTTATAAATTGAGGATCCTGGCTCATATGAGTTAAAAAGCAACCCTGCTGAGGTATGGACGCTTGCTGGCAGCAGAGGCTCTGCGTATGGTATTGAAGTTATATCTTATTGTCAATTATTACTATGATACCCTCTTCTTATTCTTTCTTTTTATCGAAGAAGTTATTTCCTTAATTTTTCCCTGTTTAGAACCTTTATGCATGAGATATTGCTTTTCGATCAATCGTATCATTCTCGGCTAGAATATCGTTAGTAGAGCATCTTTTTGGCATATTGTTGTCCTTTTCTTTTTCGCATAACTTATTATCAATCCAAGCGTCCTATCTCTTATTCATAACTATCTTTGCACACTCCACTCTCATTATAACCATACCTCTTGCCATCCTATCATTGATATGTGTACTCTGTTTCATTTATTGTCGTACTGTTCACTCCCCTGCCTTGCTGTCAGGACAACCCTTTCCTTGTCTATTCGGTCGAAGGTGACGTCTCTTTTTAAGAAGGGGGAGGATTCCCATTATACCTTTGCATGCGCTATATTTATTCCGCTTATTGGACTTGATATGTTGCTATGATCAAATGACATGTGGCAGTATGATAGTCTGAGAATTAATATTATTAATTATCATGAAAATTCTGCTTGACATTATGGAATTTAGTTGTTACGTTTACTTGTTGTTCCATTTTACCAAAGCAATTGTTGTTCTCAGCTGCATTTTTCTTGTTGTGTTAATCTTTGAAAATTGTAGGGCGAATAATGGAAGATTTGAGCATTATGGGTGGAAAATCAGTACGTTGAGAGCCCTTGGTGTTGGAAATTTCTGACAGAGCCAGGGAAATTCTAGTGCGCGCAGGATGGATGTCATATTTCACCAGGCTTCAGGCCCCTAGCAGTGAAATCACTCTCAATTTTTTATAGCATTTACAAAATGGGTAGTCCACAGTAAAAGGTATAAGAATAACAGTATTGGAGGCTGTGATAGCTGAAGTTTCTGAGCTGCCGGTAGAAGGAGTAGTATGGCCTAAAAAGCACATAATGTTGCATGATGCGGTGGAGATTTTCAAAGACGCAGGCGAAGAACTAACCCAAAAAGGCAAGGGAATTCAATCATCCTCTCTAGGAGAACCATTGTACGAATTGGCAAGTGTCATCCAGAAGTACATTACCTATGATGGTCGATGAGATGTGGTAAAACCACTACAATTTAAACTCTTAGCCGTTTTAAAGCAAAATCTTACTGTCAATTTGCCATTTTTCCTAAATTCATTATTGCATCATACAACTGATAGAGTAAGACAGGCTAAACATCCTGATAATGTAATCAATCATCATGGTGTGATTAGACTGATTGTTAGTCATATTCTTGCTCAGTATAATTTAACTTGAGATAATTTTATAGCGCCACTAGAGATTAGGCCAGACCCTGTAGTCCATAACTCTGCAACCTTGGAAATTAGACAACAAAACCCTATTCCAAAGAGGAAAAGAACTGCTCATATAGTAATAGGACCTCATAGGTGCAGGCATTCTGCGAGGCTGAACCCAGTTCAGAGGACTTTTGTAGATCCTTAGGGTAGCACTGAACGTCCGACAAAGCCATCTAGTCCAATTACTGTACAAGCCTCTGAACCAGAACCAGAGGAAGAATGTAATTCTGAATCATAATCGAAGGAAGAATGCAATTTTGAACCTGAACAGGGGGAAGAATGTAATTATGAATCAGAACCCGAGGAAGAATGCAATTCTGAACCAGAACAGGGGGGAGAACATGATTCTGACCCAGAACAAAGGGAAGCACAATAATTTTTTTCAAAATGATGATGAACCAGAAAATAAAGTAGGGCCTTCTCAAACACCACCTATAAGCCCACGAGATGATTTCTTGCATGACTTTGAGGAATGGATGGCCCAATTTCTTGCAAATTTGAACGCATATATGTAACCTGAATGATCACTTGACCAGAACCTGAGCAAAGCTCAATCCTCAGGAGATTCTGGTCACATAGAAATTTTTCCTTCCCCAGAAGCTGTAGCCAGGTGACACAGTTATAGTGGAACATAACCAAGACGAGCACCAAGAACCCTGAGATACAAAGTTGATTGATAAAACTGTTCCTATAGAGGATGCTTCTAAGAAGAAGCGGGTAGCCGAAATAAAGTTAAGGAAGATGGGGAAGAAATACCAGTAGATTCAGAAGATGGTTAAGCGGCTACGTCAAAAATTAAAAGAAACTGCAAATAAGAAAGCTCAAAGCACTACTCCTGAGTTAGCCATTGTGGCTACATGAATAGAAATATGTGAAGGTAAGGCAATGGGAACCCAGACCGAATATATTTCTACTCAGACGGTCGCCACACAAACAAGCCCTCACATATATTTGATAGATATGGTTGTTCAGACGGAGGAATTATCCTCTCACAATGAAAACACCCAGACAAAGGAAATATTCATTGACACTCCATCAAGCAGTAATCCTATCCTTCTAGAGTTACAGGAGGAGCTGGTATAGGCCCAACTTGCTTTAGCACAATGTAAGAAGGAGACAGTTCCTCTGCAAAAGTATCAGGAGTTGCAGAAGCAATTCAAAGAATTGACCATAACTGAGAGTGAAACTTTTGATAAGTTCAGGCAGGAGGAAGAAAGGCAGAGGAAATTAAAAGCCAAGCTAATTAAGGTTGTGGGTTAGATCGATGCTATTTGCTCTTTATATTTTGATGTCTTACCTTACAGATCTCCTGCTACAAATTATGCTCTGTTTTTATTGGAAAGATATTTACTATTGAAAATTAAAGCTATTAAGGCCGACAAGTTAGTTGAATTGAAGACAACTGACGAATTCATAAAATGTTGTAAGGAGCATGGGATAAAAGTCCAACGTCTTCTCTTTGAACTTTATTTGCATTATTTTTTATTATAAGGGGAGGTGGATAATAATCCTAGCCCTTTTGTTGGGGACATTCAGCTCCAGGCCTTCATTTCCTTTCGAGAGAACCAACTTAAGTGGTCTAGGGCTTATAACACCTTTCAAAGGAAAGAACATGGACTAGATTTGTGGGTAAGGGGTGAGCCTACACAACCCTTGCATCTTTTTGTTAAACACAAGAGGCTCATGAAACAAGAGGGAGTAATTAAGACTCTGGGGCCTATACATAAAGAAATTGTGCAAGCAGGAAGGACATATTTCTTATTCATATAGGAAAGGTCCTTACTTGCATCCAAATAGAGATGGATGACCTCTACCAATAGTGTCCGGAACAGAGAACCATTTGGCTACAGGAATTTTAAAGCTATTGTAGACCGTTTTGTCACATACAGTAATATTATCTTGAGGGAAGGACCATATTGGCTAGGATGTCGATTTAGGAGCCCTATTATTTGGAACCCTCCTGAAGGATATCGTTCTGGTTATGAGTTGCATGAAGGTCATGAAGGGATAGCCTTTGCAAATTTAATACAAAAGCACGGTTTTAGGTTGTATAAAGAAAAGGTCTTTCCTACTTACTCTTTAACTGCGTTACATAATAACTACTTATTTTCATGTGGACATGAAACAAGGTAAGTAGGGGAGTATGTTGGGCCGTGCAACAGGTATAAATTTACTCTTGATTACACTACCTTTTTCCTCCTTTTTATGCATTTGTGCCATGATGTAATAAGGTTTTGATAGAATTTCGATAAGAAGTGAACGAAACTGCATTTGATGCGATTTGGCTGTCAAAACTAACTTTCGTTGCCTTTTATGCAGAAATTAGCGAATGGAACAACTGTTGTTCAAACTATTGAACGACAAAGGCTAAACAAAGAGAAAAGAGCGTGCCTTGTGCGGTCAAATTGAGAATCAAATCAAGAGGATCAGCGCAAGATGGAAGATTGTCGGATAATAGTATTTAGTTGTGAATTCCTCGGGATCTCCTGATCCCAGGGAATTGCATTTATCTCTTTTCCTCTTTGACTATAATACGGGAAAAACGAATAGAATAGAGGGACTTAACTTTTCGCCTTTTTACTTCAGTTGTAATTGTAACATACAAAGCATTATTATGAAGGATACATCATGTTGTAATGACATTTGGATTTGATGAAGAATATATAATTCATGTTGTTGTTCATTCACGATATTCTGAAGTAATTAAGCAGTAATCACTAGCAGCTTGGGCCCGGTCACTGGTGGATTTCACTGTTGTTCCATGTTTGATAGTTTACCTTTCTTTCACTGCAAGTTTAATTGCTCTGTTTTATAGCTTTACGATTGATTTACTTTCACTAGTGTTGAGTTTATTGTGTTAATTCTTATTTTTGTTGGTTGGCTTCATTTATTTATGTCATAGATTGATTTAATTATTAGGTAAGAAACATTTCTTGTTAATTGAAAGCTAGAGTGTTATTGGTTAGACGAGGTGTATTACTTTTATGCAGAAGTTTAGATTCAGCTGAAAGAGCCCTGTTATCGCTACGGTGCACTCAGTTGATGTAATTGCAATTAGAACTTTTGATTAAGATTGAGTTTTGGCACTTGAATAGGTTAATTTGCTTGAAGCTACAAGTTGGTAGTTTATGGTTTGATCTATTATCAATAAGTTATTTTAAAACATTACTTTCTGCAGATTCAACGATTTTCATCACTTGCACATATTGTGTACACTCTTGAAACAAAAAGACTTACCCATGTTGATAATTAATGTGAGGCATTTAGGAGTTCTAAAAGACACCTTATATGCGCCCAAAAAACACCTAAACTCTTCCACTAATGCAAGTATATCTCTACCTATAAAGGACCAACAAGCATGAAATAAGTCCACTATGAATCCTTCAAAACATGGGGCTTTCTTTTTAGGAACATTTTTGGCAACTTCCTTTAGTTCATCTAGAGATATTTCTTGCATAAGCGCTTCATTCTACTCCCCCCCTTACCAGAGAGAGGAAGTGTTTCATGATTCTCTTGATAACTTATATTTGACATAGTTGTGAATCCTTAAGGAGATAAACATAGAATCTGACTAATTCCTACTCAATATGACGATGATCTACTAACTTGGCTCCAACCTCATCCTTCAAGGAGACGATCATATTCCCTTGTTAATGTTGAATCATAGAGTTATGGAAGAACTTATTATTCTTCTCCCCCTCCCTAAGGCATCATATTCTAGATTTTTGTTTCCATAATGTTTCTTCTTATTTGTGATGCTCCTCTAGGGTGGATTAAGAATTATAGCTATTTCATTGTTTCCTCTACCCACCTTCCTTCCAAAATGATGCACTATTGAAGTTGTTCCATTTTGGCTTCCAATTCTTGGTTTGCATGAAATATGTTAACGAACTCCTTGTTCCACTTCTTACTTTTTCCCTTTATCTAATTTAATTTTTGTTAGAAGCGATATATTGTTGCACCCTCTATAAATTTAGCTTCATCACAACATGCTTTGGCTTTCTACAAGAAGGGAGGGCTAAAAGAGCCAAAAGTTTTCATATATGAACAGCTTTAGCTTGGAACCTATGCTAATGCTAATATCCAAATAGATCTCCCAATGATCTAAAACTCTACTTGGAAGAATATATGCTTGAATGAAGATATCATTTTCGTATATCACCTTCGATATTGATGGGCCTCAAAATTGACATCCTTTTACACCCTCTTTTCCTTATTATTAATTCTTTTTCACTTGCACATAACTCCATATTAGTCCACTCTAATGTAGATATGTGGGATTTAGACATAAAGTGTTTTACATTGCATTTCCTTAGTATTTTATATGAATTTATGTTTAAACAATAGAAAAATATAAATTTGCTTTTATCTTTGAGTTAATTTGCAAAGAAGATGTGTGAGAAAGGTTGTTGCGCAGGTTCTAATGTTTCCATAGGCAAGATTTTGGTTACAATTTCTACAACTCTTAACTTTGTCGTTACAACCCCAGTTCATGTTGTTGCTGCAACTTCTACTACTACAACTCCCACTATTGCAACTCCAATTCATGCCATTATTGTTGTAACATACCCCATATTCACCCCAATAAGGAGAGGTGGTTACTATGTTAACCCAATTCCCAATGTACAATCATGAGAATGGGATCTAAAAGTTTCGATTTTTTATTTTTATTTTTAACTAGAATTAAACAAAATCCTTGTGTTCGTCTTGTCACCTTGACATGCCACGCAGTTTCATTATTTGGCACTACAATATCTCCTTTACATGCCCCGTGGTCCACACATGGCGCCAACATGGCATGCTACCATAATGCCACTTTACTGTGGTGGCATCCTCATCAACCCTCAAATAGACAAGAGTAGTAAATGGGAAGCACAAGAATGTACAAGGGAGATATTGGTTAGGGTAACCCGTCTATTATTGTTTCATAACTCACAAGGAAACATTTTAGTCTACTCATTATTGATATCTTTTAGGAATTTTAAGGGATTAGTTTGTGTGCATGAAATATGTCTTGTTTGAACAGTAGGTATTCAAAACAAGGGAGAAGTTGTTGAACTAGTCCAATATTAAAAGATGCCTTTAAACTAGAGCACTCAAGAGTTGTGATTTGTATTCCATAGCCCAACTATCCCCACGGTCACATACACGTGGTGGACACCGAAAACCATACCTTTCGCAAATCTCATTGGGGCCATACTCAACTTTCTAGCAAGTCATGTAATAGAATGGTGTCTACCACACCAAGAAACTTTGTACCCAACTCCCAATAACCTTGTATGTTTCTTTAGTAGCATAACTTGACCTATTTATGGGTAGAAGTTTCTGGCCCTTTTATTCTATCAATTTAACAATATTGTTCGAAACACCTCTAATCGAGTATAAATACATTAGAAAGATGCCCTTATCCTTTGGGAATTTAACACCCCACTTGACCAAGTAGTTTACCAAAATCTCCAAGTCATAATACTCATGTGCCCCAACTAGGACAATGGCTATAGTGTTGGTAATAACACCATCAGGTTGAATCCCTGGATCCTTAAATTCATTTATATAAGAAAGGGCACATTCTAATAGACCTACTAGCATAGAAGCACTTATTAAGGTCGAGTATATGGCATTGTTAGGATGTATTTGAGACATTAACATCTCTAAAATAAGGTTTGATTTTATTCTATCTTCCTGCTTTGCCCACAAGTTCAATGAGGACAAAAATAAGAATTCATACTTACACTAGGTCATAACCACACAACAATACAATCATTTCAATTCATTTAAGTCTACTTTTCAACGATCATGAACATGTTTTGCACCAATGGATTCACATTAGTTGACAAGGACGTGGATGCCCCTTCTACTTTTATAACATTTTAGCTCTAGGAGTATTTGAGATACTTCCACTATTGAGTGCCCATTGATTGTATTCTCTTGTCATTGTTGACCTACTTCTTGGTCATCTATGGATAATAATATAGTTATATGATCTTATCTCCTTGTGTTTTCATAGAGACGTGACCTCATGAGTTAAAATACCTTGGTAATTGATGGTCTCCATTGTATTCACCCTTACTATTAGTTGCTCGCCTCCTTAATTGGACATAAGCAACCTCCATACCTTATCATTGAGCAGTCAAAAAGACCTTTTATCCTCTTCACATTCAACTACATAACAACAACCTCTATTTGACACATTTAAAAGAAAAGAGTCACATTGAATAGCCTTGAGTTCCAATTTATTATTAACAATTTCACTTATATTGTAATTAGATTGGTATTGACGTTGGAAATAATAAACAAACATTCTCCATGTGTTTCTTAGAGGTATGAACTTCTGAGCTAAGATACCCACATGCCTGTAGGTTGCCTACATAACACTTCAACACAAAAAAATGCCCAGTTATAACACCTTATAGTAGTTTATTGTTGGTGATATTGAAGTACATAAACCCATACTTACTCAGCCTACTGCGACATGATTAAGAAGGCTCAATACCTATTATATACCCTTGTGCACTGTAATATGCATACGTAAGCATGTAATCACCTATATAACACATGGCAATCTACTTGGTAATTAGGCTTGAATTCTTACTCGTAATCTACAGGAAATAAGGGTTAACTTCCAAAATTTCACATAGGATGGACTACACAGAATTTGTAGTATTATTTATGTTTCACATCCCCAAGTGTTCAAGAGAAATAAATAGAACAATCACACATGTACGTTTCTACATTCCTGCAATGTAGGATTAGACGTATCGAATACATTCATCCACTTAATGACTATGATGCATCCCTATGGTGCATACTGCTAGTGTTAATTCATGGTTATAATCATTGTTCTTACAATGTTGTGAACACAACATGTATGCATTTATAATAGGAAATACAAGCCTGTAACTATAACATTCCTTCTATTGCACAGGGATCCATTAATGCAAGCATCATAATCCTGAACAACATCTATAGTCACACCTATAACTGAGATTAACTAGAATTGTAAGAGTCCATGCATGCAGGGTACTACAATTCCACATAGTTAGAGGCATAACATGAAATCATTAATGTGAAGTGTAATCATTTACACTTTTTATCACTAATCTGAGCACTATCATAACATGAGCAATTCCAACCACATAAGAAGCCATATTTTTCATATTCAATTGGCATATAAACAATTCAACAATTACAAACATGGAATCCATTACTCATATTAATTGTGATGGTACTTATCTTACAATATAAGCTAGGCAACTGAGTCTGGGACTACAACTCTCCACCAAACCATAGATTTGGTTGCATTGTGGCCTTTGTTGCAGCCCAATCACCCTTGAGCCATATTTCAGAGTTTGAGGAGGTTTGCTAAATGGATTACAACTAATTGCTAGCCGAGAGAAGGACTTCAAAGACCCAACCACCTCCACCCATCAGCTAATTCACTAAAGTTATTTAATGACTCCAATCATTCTGCAAATATGTTAATTGTCTCGATCATCGTGCACTCGAGTAGATATGGTAAATGCTGCCTTGGTTACCTTACATGGCCATTGTAAATACCTTCTTGTTCACTTTCGTAGACAATGAAAATGATGAATTTACACATATTAAATATTGTATACATTTTGAAAATGATATATATATATATATATGTATGTATGCCTCCTTGGTCACTTTTATACATACCTCCTTGGTCACTTTACAATAGTGTGAATATTGGTTATACATGTTAAAGAGAGAGTCCATACAGGTTGGTAGAATTTTTATATTTGTGGAAAAACCTATGAACAGTTTTTGAAACCAACGTTTCAAACTAACTTAGTGAGTCCATCATTAGGCCAATGTGATTTGTATTTTGAGAAGAGAGAGCGTGAAATCATGGAGCTATTAATAGTTAATTGAGAAAGATATTTGATGTCTTCTTTTATTGTTGACTTTTAAATTGACTAAATTGATTAATATTTATTTATTATTATTATTTTTATTAAATAATGTTATTGGTTTAATTAGTGATTGATTTATGTATATATTTAAATTTATTTATTGATTTATTATTCTCTTTTTATTGATTTATTATTATTTTTTTTTATTCCATGTTGTAATGTAAACAATTATTTATTTATTTTATTTATTGATTCTATGTTATATATTTAAGTTCTTTGCTATGTATTAAATGTTTTATTAGTAATGTATATAATTTTAAAGTTACAATTTGAAGGTTTAATTATGTCGACTTTTTTTTATTTTATTTAAAAGAGAGTTAAATAGGGTGTTAGTAGTGATTGGTTATATTTTTTTATTATAATTAATTTATGAATGTTTGCATATCTGTATTTACTGCTTTTTTATTAATGGTTTCCAGGTGTTACTTAGTTTTAGTCTATCACCTCTATTCATGTTGTTGAAGGATTTTTCAATTTCAATTGCCTCTTTCACCCTTCTTTTTAAATAATGGTCTTCCTTGTGAATTAATTTTGCTCGTTCCATACAAATATAGTGTGAGGAAGAACATGCATGCTTTGCCAGACCTGATTTTTCCAACCTGTTTCTTGTAATATCATTGATGTGTTCTTTTAACCTTATGCCCAAGGATCTCCATGTTTCACCTATATATACTTTTCCACACGAGCAAGGAACCGAGTATACTCCTTTGCGGATTTTTGGGTCTATTAAGTCCTTGTCAGAACCAAGCATGTTTTTTATGGTGTTTGGGGGCATGAAGGCAACCATGATGTTATGTTTGGTGAGAATTCTTGCAATTTTATCTGTGGTTCCTTTTATATAGGGTAAGGAGATTCTAGGGTTTTCAAGAGTTTTTCTTTTTTGGGTTTTGGTTGTGGATTCTTTAATTATTTTTTGGCTAATGTTTTTCTGATAGCCATTATATATAAAGACCTTGTAGAGATGGTTAAGTTCTTCCTCTAAATGTTCAGGGTCAGAGATTCTAGAGTCTCTGGTAGCTAGGGTTTTGATGACATCGACTTTTTGCTTCGGATGGTGGTGGGAATTTGAATGAAGATATTTGTTAGTGTGAGTTTGTTTCTTGAAGACCTGGTGGCTTAGTTTACCATTTTTCTTGGTAAGGAGGACATCTAGAAAGGGGAGTTTGTTGACTTTTTCAATTTCAATAGTGAATTTTATGTGTTCAGAGAGGTTGTTTATGTGTGATAAAAATTCATTAAGTTTATCTAAACCATGGCTCCATTTAGCGAAAATGTCATCTACATGTCTTTTCCATTGTTCAGGAGTAAAGGGGAAAGACTTAAGGGCCCTTTGTTCAAAATGTTCCATGTTTAAGTTGGCAATTAATGGTGATAAAGGAGAACCCATGGCAACACCATGAGTTTGCTCATAGATTTTTCCTTTGAAATTGAAGTTTTAGGGGTAAAGGGGAAATACTTAAGGGCCCTTTGTTCAAAATGTTCCATGTATAAGTTGGTAATTAATGGTGATAAAGGAGAACCCATGGCAACACCATGAGTTTGCTCATAGTTTTTTCCTTCGAAACTGAAGTTTCAGGGGTAAAGGGGAAAGACATAAGGGCCCTTTGTTCAAAATGTTCCATGTATAAGTCGGCAATTAATGGTGATAAAGGAGAACCCATGGCAACACCATGAGTTTGCTCATAGATTTTTCCTTTGAAACTGAAGTTTCAGGGGTAAAGGGGAAAGACTTAAGGGCCCTTTGTTCAAAATGTTCCATTTATAAGTTGGCAATTAATGGTGATAAAGGAGAACCGATGGCAACACCATGAGTTTGCTCATAGATTTTTCCTTTGAAACTGAAGTTTCAGGGGTAAAGGGGAAGGACTTAAGGGCCCTTTGTTCAAAATGTTCCATGTATAAGTTGGCAATTAATGGTGATAAAGGAGAACCCATGGCAACACCATGAGTTTGCTCATAGTTTAGTTTAAAAGGGAAAATCTATGAGCAAACTCATGGTGTTGCCATGGGTTCTCCTTTATCACCATTAATTGCCAACTTATACATGGAACATTTTGAACAAAAGGCCCTTAAGTCCTTCCCCTTTACCCCTGAAGAATGGAAAAGATATGTAGATGACATTTTTGCTAAATGGAGCCATGGTTTAGATAAACTTAATGAATTTTTATCGCACATAAACAACCTCTCTGAACACATAAAATTCACTATTGAAATTGAAAAAGACAACCAACTCCCCTTCCTAGATGTCCTCCTTACCAAGAAAAATGGTAAACTAAGCCACCGTGTCTTCAGGAAACAAACTCACACTGACAAATATCTTCATTCAAATTCCCACCACCATCTGAAGCAAAAATTCGGTGTCATCAAAACCCTAGCTACGAGAGCTTCTAGAATCTCTCACCCTGAACATTTAGAGGAAGAACTTAACCATCTCTACGGGGTCTTTGTAAACAATGGCTATCAGAAAAATATTGTCCAAAAAATAATTAAAGAATCCACAACCAAAACCCAAAAAAGAAAAACTCTTGAAAACCCTAGAATCTCCTTACCTTATATAAAAGGAACCACAGATAAAATTGCCAGAATTCTCACCAAACATAGCATCATGGTTGCCTTCACGCCCCCAAACACCATTAAAAACATGCTTGATTCTGCCAAGGACCTAATAGACCCAAAAAATCACAAAGGAGTATACGAGGTTCCATGCTCGTGTGGAAAAGTATATATAGGTCAAACAGGGAGATCCTTGGGCATAAGGTTAAAAGAACACATTAATGATATAACAAGAAACAGGTCGGAAAATTCAGGTCTGGCAGAGCATGCATGTTCTTCCTCACACTATATTTGTATGGAACAAACAAAATTAATTCACAAGGAAGACCATTATTTAAAAAGAAGGTGAAAGAGGCAATTGAAATTGAAAAATCCTCTAACAACGAATAGAGATGACAGACTAAAACTAAGTAACACCTGGAAACCCTTAATAAATAAAATAAAAAAGCAGTAAATACAAATATGCAAACACTCAAAAATTAATTATAATAAAAAAATATAACCAATCACTACTAACACCCTATTTAACTCTCTTTTAAATAAAATAAAAAAAGTCGACATAATTAAACCTTCAAACTGTAACTTTAAAATTATATACATTACTAGTAAAACATTTAATACATAGCAAAGAACTTAAATATATAACATGGAAAAAAGAGAATAATAAAATCAATAAATAAATTTAAATATATACATAATCATCACTTTTTTTTTTTTTTTTTTTTTTTTTTTTGTAAAATTCGTAATTTCGTTAGTGGAAGAAATTACATTTTGTAGATGCATATGCATATTCCAATATTTCCATCGATCAGAAGCAAAAGATGAAAATATCAAAAACTACTACCGAAAAAACATCTAGGTAGTAGTCCCAACATAGTCCAGGAGGAGTTCATAGAAAGTATCATAGATAGTCAAAATATGTATCATCTAGTCCACATAGGGGGATAATACCAAAAATAAGTAAAGTGCCGATCATATTAGCCACATAACAGTTTATAAACAACAAGATAAATATGTACAATATCTGATAAAATAACTGTCCAAAAACTAGACCATTATGTCCATAAATGGTTTATGATAATATTGGTAGCTAGCCCCATCTATTTGCTTCGTGATCAGCCAAATGCCCTGCCCCTAGTTCGCGCCTTCTTTGGAAAGGCGGTCAGCCTCTGAGTTCCGCTCCCTGTAAATGTGATTGCATGAGAAGGAATCAAAATTGGAGATCAGTCTTAAAACTTCATCAAGTATGTGTCTTGATGAAAAAGACCAGTAATAAGAACGCTTATTCAACCAGTCGCAGACAATCTTTGAGTCATCAAATAGTTGTAGAGCATGGCAATTCTTCTCTGATGCAAATTGGATGATAAAATAGGCTGCTGAAAGTTCAACAAAGTTATTAGATGCCCCCCGCAATCCCATGGATAGCATGAAGGAGTGCCTCTCAGATAGGTGTAGGATAAGCCCCCCCCCCCCCCCCCCCATGACCATATTCTTGTGCGGCCCCGTAAAAAAAATCCCACGGGTGGAAGGGATCAAACAGTTCGGGAGAGATGATGCGAGAACGAGATCTGGGAGGGTCATCCGGGATGAGGTCAAAGTCTGCTTTGATCAAGGCTGCCACGATAGACCACATGGGAGGGGAGTTATGAAAAATGAGCTGATTACGGGCAATCCAGACAGCCCAACAGAACAATAAAGGGAGATTTCTCAATTTGGTGGGAGAAACAGAGGAATACCAATCGTTCCAGGCCTCATCCAGGGTGCCCGGATGCGAGGTATAAGGGGATGGAATGATAGATGATACAAGGTTCCATAAGTGGCGAATGTTCGGGCAATTAAGGAAGATGTGGGAAGCGGATTCACCCTCCTTGTTGCAGAAATGACACTAGTGTGGGCCAAAGAAGGATCGCTTCATCAGGTTGTCCCCCGTTGGAACTCTATTTCAAATGATGCACCACATTAAAAGTCTGGATCTAGGAGGCGCCTTGAGTTTTCAGAGGTGTTTCCACCACTTTTAGAGCATGGGGGGCTCATGAGGATCCGCCGGCATGGTGTATCCCTCCTTTGGAGTGTATCTCCCTGATTTTGCCAGCGCCCAGATAATCTCGTCATCACCCCCAGTCAGCCTGATATGAGCTTCTAGGAGAGCTTGAATGTAGTTCCTCCAGTGCTACTGCCAAGGAGGGGGAATGTTGAGATGAATGTCGGATTTCCAAGCCCGTTGAAGAAAAGTGGTGTTGAACACATCAACTATGTGTTCAAGGTGAGTGATTTGATGCTCCCTTAGGTACAATAAGAGATCAACCGGTAATCTGTGCATATTGCCGCAGCCAATCCACGGGTCAATACCAATGCAAACCTTGCACACAAATATTCTCCAGGTGATGCCCACTCGAATGGGATCCAAAGCCTTTAGGACAACCTTCTAGATAATTGAAATGCCCAAGTAGATCCTAGCCAGTCTTCTAATCTATTCCAAAACATGAGTAGGGACAATATATTTCGAGTAGGTTACTCTTGTCCATAGGCTGTCTGAAGCAACCAATTGCCAACCAAGTTTAGCAGCCAGAGCTGAGGAAAAATCATCAAGCTTTTTGAGTCCCCAGCTGCCCCATTTTTTAGGAAGAGTGAGGGCATCCCATTTAACCCAAGCAAAAATTCTTCCCTGCTGATTACCCCTCCATAAGAATCTGCAACATAGATTTTGTATTCTTGCCAGAATACCCCTAGGAATCCAGGCAAGTGACATCCAATAAATTGAGGTCGCTTCCAGAACACTCTTAATGGGAGTCAAACGACCTGCATGGGATAAAAATCTTAAGTACCAAGTACTTAGCCGCTTTTCCAACTTAGCAATGAGCCAAGTCCAGTCCGCAATCTTATAACCAATCGGCTTTAACTTATATCCCAAGTATTTCAGCCCCTCCTCCAGAGCTAGCAAAGTAAAGTTAAATCTTTGGAGCGCGTAATGAATTTCATGCTGAGTGAAGGTCGCTACTGTCAAAGAAGATTTTCCTTCATTGATGATCATACCGTTGCACTGTTGAAATAAGGAAAAAATATCTCTGAGCGAAGTTATATCCCCCACACTTCTGTTGAGAAAAATCAGCACGTCATCCACGAAAAGTAAGTGAGTGAGCGTTCAATCATCTGTGATCTTAATGCCAGGAAATCTGCCTCTCTGATGCTTTTCTGTAATTAACCGTCCGAGGCCTTCCATGATCAAGAGGAAAAGTAGAGGGGAGAGAGGACACCCCTGTCTAAGGCCACGAGTCGACGAGAAGAAAGGGGATGCACTCCCGTTGACTACATAATCAATCACTAATTAAACCAATAACATATTTAATAAAAAAATAAAAAATAAAAAATAATAATAATAATAATAATAAATAAATAAATATTAATCAGTTAGTCATTTAAAAGTCGACAATAAAAGAAGACATCAAATATTTTTCTCAATTAACTATTAATAGCTCCATGATTTCACGCTCTCTATTCTCAAAATACAAATCACATTGCCCTAATGATGATGGACTCACTAAGTTAGTCCGAAACGTTGGTTTCAAAAACTGTTCAGAGGTTTTTCCACAAATATAAAAATTGGTTAAACATGTCCAAATTTCATAAGCTTTGTAAAGTGTATGTGTACATTATATGTGTGTAAAAACAAAGTAGTGAGGAAAATCATTAGGTAGCACATGGATACATGCAACCCAAGTAAATCTCATAAAAAACATTGAGAAAAGGAAATATTTGGTAAATGGAAGATAAGGGAAAAGAAGGCCAAATGGCACAAAATGGATTGATCCTCAAGAATGACAAGCCAACCACCATTTAAAAAAATCTAAAAACCAAGGATAGAGGGGCAATTTTGGTTGGTCCAAAGGAGGTGGGCCATGCTCGACCCTAACCAACCACAAATAGAGAGAGTGAACATTAAAAAATAGGGAGAATGAATTTGGGAAAGGACAAGGGAAAAAGGAGCGATTTTTTTTTTTTAATGGATTGATCCTCAAGAATGACAAGCCAACCACCATTTAAAAAAAAATCTAAAAACCAAGGATAGAGGGGCATTTTTGGTTGGTCCAAAGGAGGTGGGCCATGCTCGACCCTAACCAACCACAAATAGAGAGAGTGAACATTAAAAAATAGGGAGAATGAATTTGGGAAAGGACAAGGGAAAAAGGAGCAAATTATTATTATTATTATTATTTATTTTTTTTAAGGAGAGAACAATGAAAGCAGGGGGAAAGCAAAGGGGAAGATAGAAGAAAGAGGGGATACACTTGCAAAACAGAAGGAGGCAGCAAGTCATTGTTGGGAGATATATATGTGGGCATAGATCGTGTGAAATGTGTGATATCAAGGAGGACCGCAACACCGAGGATAACCTAACATCCAAGTAAATAACACCTCAATTCATAACTCCCGGTATCATTCTCTTGAACCGACTGTGCATAGTTTAATCTACATGTATTCCAGATTGTAGTGAGTTTAATCCCTTGTTAAGGCCACTGTGTCAATAATTTTGTGGTTGGGAAAATCACTGTCAACGATACTTTGTAATTATACATTCTCGTGGCTACAATTCCAAGTTTGCAATGAAATTTAATCCATTGTTTGTTTGGTAATAACATTGTGTCAATAATTTTGTGGTTGGGAAAACCATTCTCAATAACACCTTGTGGATACACATTCTCATGGCTACAATTTCCTGTATGCTTGCATAATGCTATAAAATGTATCAAGAAATGCTCAATTTGAGTTTAGCCTTAGTCAAATTGAGTAAATCAAATTTCCACATTAGTGGGACAACTTGGAGGCAGTTAACTAGTGTGGCATAGCTCTTGTCACTCAGTTAGATTAGTAAATTCAGGTTAGTGGGCTTGGAGTTTAGTCGTGCATGTGTGGTTGCTAAATTTTAGCAATCTAGTTCAAATATTTTCAGTTGTATTCAGTTAACTGACCTTTAACTATTGATGGAGTCAGTTGAAGGTTAGTTGAGCAGCTGGACAATAGTCTAACTCAAAGATCTGTCAGTTAACTGATTAATCAACCCAAAATAGCTCATGCATGCATGGAATTTGAATTGCTCAGCTGAGGTGGAGGAGACAAAGGCTAGTGTAACATGAGTTATGTACTAGTTGAGTGTACAATTGTTGCATGCAATCAAGAGATCAATTCCTCAAGAATTGTGAAAGGAAATAAGGACTTCCTTATTTTTTAGGAGCTCGAATTTGCTCAGATTTGTGTAAGGAAATAGGAGGCTGGTGGAGTAGAAAATTGGCTAAGTGTTGGCTAGAGGCTCTCATTCAACAAAAAGAACAAGTATTCTTTTTTCAGGCTATGCTCAGAGTTGAAGCATGCAATTATAATAGTTTCTCTACTCCATTTATTAATGAAAAGAGGCTTGAGGGTTTTCCTAGTTGGGTTCCCCTAGAAATCATTGTGTACTTGTGGTTTTGCTTATTGCATGTCTATGCATGTTGTTATAAATTATGATTTCCTTTCTGTAGATTAGTAGAGTAGAATTTGTGTCTCTTGATTTCAGTTCGATTTCTTGAGCAGTTACAATTTCTATCAAATTTATACATGGTATCAGAGCCTTGAAATCACATTAGAACCAATATTTCAAACTTGTTCCTCAAGAATTTCGAATTTGCAGTTTCTGTGAAACAATTTTTCTTCAAATTCGGGAGTATGCCTTTCAACAAATTGAGATTGGAGTATGCCCTGGAGGGTAGCTCGAATTTCATAGCCTAAAAGGACTGAATGGTAGCAGTGATTGATGATAATGTTGTGTTAGAATATTTTAAAATTGATATTGAAAAACCTCCACAGTCTAATGAACAACAATTAGCCCAATGGAAAAAGGATGTAGCATAAGCCAGGAGAATTCTTCTAGAAGGTGTGAGAGACCGCGTGGCCTCAAATATCCATGACAAAGACACACCATATGCTATTTGGAAGACATTGACTGAGCTATTCGAAAATAGCAGTGACCATAGAAAATTGGCCCTGGAAAACAAACTTCGAAATATTAGGATGTAGAAAAAATGATATTATTCCACAATATCTCTCCAGATTCACACAAGTTCGAGATGAGCTTGGAGGGGTTGGGGTGAATGTTCCAGAAGAAGACCTGGTGAGCCTAATTCTTCTAGGCCTTCCAAAATCCTAGCACAACTACCAAGACTCCGTGAATGGAAGGGGAAAATTACCAAATTGAGAAAGGTTGTGGTCAGATTTGGTTTAAGAAGAGTTCAGGAGAAATACCAGAGAGGGAACATCATCCAAAGCAGAGGATGAAGATAATTTTCCTTGGTTGGAAAGGGGAAGAAAGGAAAAGGGAAGAAGGCCCAAAGCGAGCTTGAATCTAGCCAAAATAATGGTAAGAAGAAATACTTGAACAAGATAAAATGTTTCCAATACCACGAATATGAACACTATGCAAAAAAAAATCGTTACAAGAAGCCTTCAGCAGGAGCAGGAGGTGAAGCATTGGCTTCACAATTCGAATTAGACTTCACCCTAATAGCATGAATGACCAACACTGATATGGGGAGTGTATGGTACCTTGATTCTGGTGCCTCATTCCATTTGACAGGGTGCAATGAGTTTTTCAATATCATGGAGGAGAATTATCTCTATATGCATATTGAATTGGGGGATGATGGAAGGTCTAATGCTACAAGAATAGGTATTGTCACCTTTGAGAGGGAGAAATCCTCCCCTCTTGACCTCAAATATGTTATGTTTGTACCTGGGCTGAAGAAGAACCTGATCTTTGTAGCATTATTGGAGGATAAAGGCTATGATGTTATTTTCAATAAAGGGAAAGCCTTTATGAGACACATAGCTACCGGGAAAGTGAAGCAGATTGGAGTTTGAGTCAAGAACCTATACAAACTTGAGGTGGGAGATTAAACTGCATTGAGGAGCAAGGCTGAAAAAGTGCAGAGTCGAGATATTGGAGAAATCTGACATAGGAGATTGGGTTATCTACACCATGGTGCTTTAAAAGCCATGCAACAAATTACCATTGGTCTCGCTTAAGGCTCCCTTGATCAGCAAAATGTCTACAAGGTTTGCACACTAGGGAAATATGTAAAATTCACTTTCCATCATCAAGATAACATAACAAATGCAATCTTGGAGCGAGTCCATTATGATGTTTGTGGACCCTTTATATAGTCTCCACAACAAAACATAAGTACTATGTTATTTGTACTAATGATTTCTCAAGAAAATGTTGGATCTTCTTCATGCGGAAGAAGTCTGAAGTTTTCTCCAAATTTGTTGAATTCAAAGCATTGGTTGAGAAGGAGATCGAGAAGAAGGTGAAGAGTCTCGTGAGCGACAATGGAGGTGAATTTGTTTCGAATGCCTTCAAGAATTTTTGTACCAAAGAAGGTATTCGAAGAGAACTAATAGCACCCATAACCCACAATAAAATGGGGTAGTTGAGAGGAAGAACATGAGAATAGCTGGAGTTGAAAGAGCTATTCTACATGATCAAAGGTTGTTATTGCATCTTTGGGAAAAAAGCATGTAACACAAAAGTTTACTTGCTTGTAGAACCCAAGTCCTCATAGAGTACTTGGTATGATCACACTGGAGGAAGCTTTCTCTGGGAGAAAGCCTTATGTGTCTCATCTAAAAAATTTTGGATCTTCAGTTTATTATCATGTCTCCAAGGATTCAAGGAGGAAAATTGAGCCTACAACAAAGTTGGGAGTTATTTTAGGATACACCGAAACTCCACATAATTACCGAGTGTATTTGCCTTCAATGAAGATGACAGTTGTGAGGAGAGATGTCAATTTTGATGAGGAAAAGGCTATAAGATGCTCTCTAGAATGAGAACTAAGTATCCCATCGGAATAGGAGCTTCTAGCTCCAACTGAGGAGCCTCAAGATGAGCTTCAGGAGGTTGTGGAGAAGCCATAAATGGAGGAGCATAGAGGAGGTCAAGTGGAGACACTCACTCAACTAGAAACATCCAGAGAAGGGAGAAAGAGAACCAGAGAAGCAAACATATTGATACAAGATGCACAGGAGGATGTGGGAGCTCCTACATCACAACGCAGGCAGAAGAGGTCACCTAAGAGGTACACTTGTTACACGACTCTCATGATAGAGCTCATTGAGACAGAGCCTTCTTCGTTTAAGGAAGCAATTTCTCAACTAGTATGGGTTGATGCCATGGTGTTAGAATGTGAATCCATCATGAAGGTCAATGCATGGGAGGCGGTGTCGAGACCATAAGGTAAATTAGTGGTTGGTTCCAGATGGATCTACAAAGTGAAGCATGTAGCTGATGGGAGCATTGAGAAGTACAAGTTCGGTTGTGGCTGAAGAATTTTCTCAAGTAAAGGGAGTTGACTATGAGGAAAAATTTGCCCTTATGGCAAGGTATTCCTCCATCAAATCAATTTTTGCATTATCTACATAGATGGGGTGGAAAACACACCAGATGGATGTGAATAATGCCTTTTTCAATGATGTTGTCGAGGAGGAAATTTACATAGAGAAGCTAGAAGGATTTGAGACATATGATCGGGAATCACATATGTACAGACTCAAGAGAGAATTATATGGTCTCAAATAGATGCCTCGAGCGTGGTACACTTAGATTGATAGTTGTCTTAGTGGACTAGGCTTCACCAAAAGTGAAGCATATGTGAACCTCTATAACACTGTGGTAGATGGTAAGTTGTTGAGTCTTGTTTTTTTATGTTTATGATTTAATATTGACAGCTGATGAGTAGTTTATCCGCTCTTGCAAAGAGGATATTACAAGGGAATTTGAGATGAAAGGCATGGGCTTAATGCATTACTTCCTTGAGCTGGAAGTATGACAAGGTGATGGTGAATTGTTTGTGTCTCAGGGGAAGTATGCCATTGAAATACTTTAGAGATTTCACATGGAGAATTGTAAGCCTATGGACACACCTCTAGCTACAAACTGGAGTAAGGAGAATGCCACTTCAGGTGAAGAGGTTGATGCTACCATTTACAGACAGCTTGTGGGGTCTTTGATGTGTCTTGTGAACATAAGACCTGACATGTGCTATGCAGTAAACCAACTTAGTCAAGCTACGGTGAGGCCTACCAACATGTATTGGAAGGAAACTAAGCATGTGTTACATTACCTCAAAGGCACTACCGAGTATAGATTATGGTACAAGAGGACAGAGGGAGTGAAGCTCCAAGGCTTCATTGATGAAAATTGGGCAAGGAGTTCATCAGACAGGAAAAGTACTTCAGGTACTATCTTCAATGTTGTGTCTATAGTTATTTCCTGGTACATCAGGAAGTAGAGGTTTGTGGCGCTCAACTCAACAAAGGTTGAATACATGACTACAAGTCAAGCAACATGTGAGGCCATATGGATGAGGAAAATATGCATGGGTATTTTTAGTTAGGAGATGGATCTGACAGTGATATATTATGATAATCATACTTGCATTAAGCTCTCTAAGAATCCAACATTTCATGATAGGTCCAAGCACATTGATATATGATATCATCATTTGCGGGACGGTGTGCAAAGGAGAATTATGTTGCTACAACACATTCCAACTTAGGAGCAAGATGTTGACATCTTGACAAAGGCATTGTCAAGAGGTAGATACTAATTCCACAAGTGCGGGATAGGGGTGGTGAAAAATCCCTTTCTTGCTAAGAGGGGGTGTTAGAAAATGTAGCAAGAAAGTCTCAAGTTGACTTTAGCCTTAGTCAAATTGAGTAAATTGATTTTCCACATTAGTACGAAAACTTGCAGGTAATTAACTAGTGTGACACGACTCTTGTCACTCAGTTAGCTCAGTAAATTTGAGTTAGTGGGCTTGGAGTTCAATCATGTATGAGAGAGAGAGAGAGAGAGAGAATATGCAAACATAGATAGAACTGAATTGGTTATATGTAGCAAAGATAATTAACAGAAAATGAAATAACCTAGTAATTGTATACACACACACACACACAAAGAGAGAGAGGGGGAGAGAGAGAGAGAGAGCATATGCAAACATAGATAGAATTGAAATTGGTTATATGCAAAAGAGATAATTAATGGATAATGAAACAATGTAGTAATTGGATCATTACCTAATAAGGATTGATTCTTACACCATTCATTTATTTAGATTACTTTATTTTGGCACTGTAAATGGGTGTTGCCTATGATAGTCAAATGCCAACTAGGAAATAGACAGAACACTTTAACATGTATGCTACGTAGGGATATTAATCTTATTATCTTTGATAGGCAATATGAAACTTATGAAAGCAGCACTGCCTCTCACTTCCTTGGTGTTGAATAAGTGCTTGCCCCTAAGTTGTGGTTGGGAAATTTGAATGGTGAATAGCTAATTGTTGAATTGTTGAACCTCACATTTCATTGCAATAATGTATACCTTAATGTAATTGTCCACAACGTTGGCCCTCAGTTTTGGTTTATTTTTGCTCAGGGAAACTTACTTAATCCTTATATTTTCCATCCATTTTCCATCACATCCATTTAATTTTGATGTATTTTATGCATATTCAGGTATTTAATTTTAATTTTGCAATTTCTAGAAGTTTTTATGAAAATTGAGTTTCAAGTGAAATTTTGGACAGAATCAGAAATTCCCGTAATAGTTATGTGGATGACATATTTGCAAGACACTTGGGCTCAAGCTGGATACATGAATGGAAAGGTTGGGAACTAGGACTGAACTAATTCCAATTGGTTTGGTCAAAACAAGCTTTATTAGGCCTGGTCAAGGCTGGTCAAACATGACTAGTCATCCAGAAAATCCCTAGGAAATAGGGCAGTTTTATGATTTCATGGGATTGTCCATATTTTTAGTGATGGATTGAATGGATTCGACTTGGATAGATGGATATGAATAGATATAGTTTTTAGAGAGACTTTAGATCAGTTTCTTTCATGATGTTCTATTTAAGCCAAAACTTTGAAGGCTTATGTATGTAATTTTTATATAACCTTATGTTGAGACATTTGAATATTGGAGATTAATTAGAAGAACTTGTTCTACTTTCATTTTGTTGCTCATTAGTGTGGATGAGTGCTTAAAGTTTCAACATTTGATAGCAGCCTCAAGTGTGCAAGGCAAAAGTGGAGGGCCCCCACTCCAAGCTAAGTACACTTCATTGTTAAACTAGCTTAATTTTCATGAACTAGTTGCTTTAGATTTGTTTACTTGTTTTGTTTCAGATTTGCTTATTTGAATTAATGTGTGATGATTGTTGAATGGATATTGGTTTAATTCTAATCTACATATGAAGGGACACACAATAATTTAAGTTAAAGTCCCCTTCTATTTGATCTTGAACTAAAATTGAATTTCATTCTTCTTTTCTTATTTTAAGTTATTTATGCATTTCCGGTTTGAAGCAATGGTGATTATGATAAAGTAGAATTGTGAAGAAGGACAATCTGATCCTCCTTAGTTAGGAGCCTCTTCTTTTACATCTTCTGCATCATAAACCATTGTTAATTAGTGCTTTTAGATTTCTCTTCATGAAAGTAGTATTGTAGGGAAGGACAACCTAGTTCTCCTAGGTTAGGAGCCCCATCCCTCACATATTACACAAGTGAATTAGAAATTGTTAAAATAGCTTTATATTTGTAATATGTACTTCCTTAACTCTTCAAAGTTTATCTTCTAAACCTTGGCTTCATATGATATCCATACAATGTGGACTTGCCTCCAATTTTTACAAACCTGGATTGATAATGAATCCTTGTGTTAATTAATTAGCCCAACATTTTGGCACTGTTGTCGGGGAGGCAATTATCTGCATAGTCATATAGAAGATAAACAAAAAAACAAAAAATTTAATTAAAAACATAAATTTAGTTAAGATACATTTCTCGTAGTTATGTTTCTTTATGCCAAGAAATAGAGATCCTAAAAGTAGATTCCCAAAACAAAACCCCCAACAAAAAATAAAATAAAAAATAACTACAAAATCCATTTGCAATACAAGATCTTAAAAAAATGATGTTAAAGAAATCATTTAGAGAAGGAGGGTATGCCACCACAAAACTATTCTCAATTCCTTGTCCTCAATTTAGAATGCTCACTAGGGATGAATCTTCAAGTCTAAGGATAGAAGAGCAACAAAACATCCATGAAGATGATCCATAGGAAGAGAATCTAGAACTTTCTTCTAGCTATCTTTGTGAGGAGGTGAATGAGTCATGGATCATATGCAATGAAGATCAAACATTAGAGCCAAAAATTGAAGAATTCCTAGCATGTATATCACAAGATCCCTTGTGCATACAAGATTTTGAACAAGTACCACAAGAAGAGTTTTGTGCTATGACAATTAATGAAAGCCAAGCAAACAAGGATCATCTTAAAACTTGGTTTCAACTAGTCATTAGCTCACAACACTACTCCATTTTTCAACATTCTTTCTCATCAAATCTTTATGATCAGATAAATGTTCATGTCCAAACATTCATTAAAGTATATTTTTCAAATTTGAATATGAGTTTACTTATGATCTTGTTACGAAAATCGATGCACTGGAAATTCTCTTATATTTGAGAGAAGGAATTATTTTTCTAAAATAGAATAGGATAGAATAGAATAAATAAACAAGTAGAATGAATTCACAATAAGACTTCCATAATAATTTTGTTTCAAATTGTCATGAATATTTCTTCAAATCATTGTTAAATATTCATTTGAAAGGACTACATGGAAAAATGCAGTGAGAACAATCCTATTTTGGGTAACCATATAGGATAATTTTTCAATCATGTTTTTTTACATATCTCTTGAAATCTAGCTTTTGAATCCATTTTTAAATTTTCAATTTACATCACTAATAAAAATGTGATCAAAATCAAAACTAGGTCTCAAGTGAAATGTTGAGGATAGAGTTAGCACGGACTATATTTGAGGTGTCTAATGGAAACATTTTTACCTGAAATTCATATAGAATATAGCCCTTGGAATCTAGTTTCCAAATCAATTTGAATCACCTCAATCAAGTATAATATGAAAAAGGTATTCTTAAAATACTAACTACTTCTTGAGAAATCTGCATGGTGACAATTCTAGGTCTTGACTATTCATTGTCATATTTAACATACCAAATCATCTTATTTTCAAAACCTATTTATATGGTAGATATATATTCAAATATAGTTTAAGAAATAATTTTAATCATCCCATTTGGAAGTGAAATAAAAATTTTATGCCACATTTTGTGACAACATGTCTTCAAACCAACATAGCAAAACTCTGCCTCGTAGGCCTGTTTATCACCAATTTTGTGATATCAATCCTAAGAATTTTTAAAACCTGTTTTTATTGGAAGGATAAAATGAATCTAATTTAATCTCCAGGTAAAATCAAATTGATCTGATATTTATTGAAGACGTTACACTTCAAATAGTGATTGTTCGTCTAGTTAAAAATTAACAAGTATCTCTATCAAACATGGAACTCCTTATAATTTTTACCATCTCATTTTAAACCATTTTAAAAACCTATTTATACTGGAGGTAGCCATATGAATTCACTTCAACTTGGCTTTGGAATCACTCTAATTAGATATAAAAAGAATATTTTGTAAACAAAATACTGTTAGGAGGTCTAGGCTGGCCACCATTCCTCAAGGGGTAAATAAATGCATTTTGTTTGTATATCATCTATGGTCTTGTTTTCTAATAAATACATGTAATGATTTACATATCCCTTGGAAGAAGAGATATTATACACATGTGTTCCTCCGTCATCTAATATTGTATTGCAAGCAAGTGCTATGTTTTTGCAGGTCATAGGAAGAATGAAGGAGTAAACTCCATGGATGAAGTACTATTCAAAGTCCATCTTAAATTCATATTTCAGAATATAAATACAGATTTTCAAGTCAAAATGAAGTAGAAATTCACCTGATGTTGAGTTCATTCAATGAAACTCAAACTCTTGAAGCTTATCTTTAGTTATTGACTGACAACACCAACAAACCCTACAACATGATCAAGATCGAGGCAAAAATACATGAAGATAATCATCAGAAGAAGCAATCAAGTTCTGTACCATGTCAAGTCACATCAATCTCCAAATAAGTCTTTCATAAGCCAAATTGTTCATTATTTCATCCATCATCCATATTGTATGTTAAGCTCTCTGACCATGCATGTTGAAGTCCAAAATTATTATCTATCCATTTACTACTAAATCATGACTTCAATACAACCTATTTTCATAAGCTTTTGATACTTCTCTACTCCATTACACCCAACCTCCATCCAGAAAAGAAAAGAAAAACTAGAAAAAAGGTCAAAAATAATAAATGAGTTTGGTTTTGAAAATCCACAAAAAAAGCACAATACAAACTCGAATTCATATAGGAAAACCAACTTGTTTGGCCAATATGAATTCTCTATTTTTTTTTTCATTTCTTCGGATTGATTTTCCAGGAATAATCCTCCAAAATAAACAAGAATTGACAACAAGTCTTCCCATCATTAAGTGGGAAGGTCGCAAAAGAAACAAAATTGTCTAGTTGAATTGACAACGGAAATTGTATTGTTGGCAGTTCGAACTTGAAATATTTTTGAAATCAATAATAGTTGGGACATGAAATGTTAGCAAAAACATGTATATATTGCATAAAAATGTACATGACAGAAGGGACCCTAGTTATTATGAATCAATTGTAGAGGGACCTGAATGACATCAACAATCAATGGACCAAAATCAATGAAGGATGCTAAAACAAAAGGCAGAAATAAATTCTATGTTTCAACCTATCTAAGACATTTGATTAGAGGACATCATCCAATATTATCAAGGAACAGAAAACATCATCCAATATTGTCAAGGAAGTACAAGTATTGTGAGTACACGATTTTTCTCTTGCAAATTCAAATTTTTAGAAATTTTTAGAGCTTGTTAAAATTAAGTTAATACCTGAATGCATATTTTATGTTCAATTTATTACCTCCACCCATTATCCTAAGTACCATCTTACATTTATCTATGTACATTTTACATTTATTTATGTACATCCTATAACCTTGATATTCCATAACCTATGTAAATCCTATATTCATTTCATATTCATTTCATAACCTTAATCTTAAGTCTATAACCCTAAGTATTTTTCCTCAAAGCAAAAGGGATTAAAAAATGTAATGAGATGGAACCTGCACAAACAAATCAAACATTAGTACCATGGAGATAATTTTAAACATGACCTAGGTGGTCATTTTAAAATTATAAGATATATTATATAACAGAAAAAAATATGTGCATTATGAAATAAGTTGCAAGAAATACAAAATTGAAATAAGCAAAGTAATAACCTTGTCATAGCGCATAAAGAAATGATATTAGTACTATATGCATGATGTAAGTTATAATGGAAAATATGAAATCATAAGCAAGCATATGGTAATGCAAGGAGGGTAAGGTTATTATCATTTCAATAAATAGCAAACATGCGCATTATGGAAGCCATTAAATCAAAATGATTTATGGGTGTATGGTTCATATAATGGAAATAAAATGAAAAGTGAAGAATGATGAATATACGTAGCTATGGGTAGTGGCGAAAGTGAAAAACAAAACCATCATTCATGAAACCGATGTGGAAATCAAAACAATCAATATATACAATAGTCAAAGATATGGTGAGTTGGTATGTAGGAGAACAGCAACGTCTGGATTGAAGGATGGCTTCAAATGAATTAGGCATAACCTGAGCTAAAATCATAATAAAAAAATTTGAATGCAAACATAGAAATAATAAACCATATGGTGTTGACAACACGGTGCAAATAATTACAAATGGTTGCAATTATCTGTTCGATGGTATATGCACGGCATACCAGTCAAAAGGACAACAATCAAATAAGTGAAACGGTCAAAACATTTAAAAAAAACAGGGAAATAAACCTTGTGCATTCAACAGAGAAAAGCTCTGCCATTGTTGAAGCTCAGAACCGTAAATTTGTAGCCATCAGAGTCGTTGAGAGACTCATGAATATGGTAGATGCCATTGGCCAACAGTTGATGGAAGTAAAATGTTTTGACAGAGGACGTGAAGGTAGAAATAGAATGTTGAAGTTGTGGAGAGATAAGTAGGGTAAATCAATGGAGGAAGTGCAAGTTAGTTGCCAAAAACTTCGTGGGAATCTTTAGGTAAGCTAAAATATGATTTGCTTCTATTTTGATGAGGATCACGGAGGAAATGTCAGGATCCTGGTCATCGAACCTTTTGTTAAAGATTGCGTGTCATTTAATTACTTTTTCTCTATTTTTTCCACCAATTAACAAGCTAAGGCATTCAAAATGCAGATTGAATGAGATAAGGGTAATATGGAGCGCAACTAAGAGGTCCACGAGTGAAGTATTCACAATCCTTCTACAAGAAACCAGGTTTACTCAGAAAAATCGCCATGACTTCAGTTAAACTGAGGTTTATAAATGCAAGTTCAAATGTACAAACTGTGAGATAATGAAACTATGGTATAGCTGGAGATATATGTTTTGTGCATCTTCCACGAAGAGTCTGTTCATAAATATTGATTGCATGAATTAAGGAATTTGACTAGGGATGAAACACATAGTCTTTGTGAAACAAACAGTCAATTCATTTTACAGCTACACCTGCACATATGTTGCTACGATCAACCAGTGTGATCAATAATGAGATCTTAGTTCGATGCATGAAGAAATGGATAATAAAAATAGAGTATTAGGTTTGCGTTTGAAAATTTGGGTCCATATTTGAGCGCATTTGACTATACCAATAGTGCAGCAGTTTATATGAATCATTGAACAGTGAGCAGAGAAGTTTTACATAACTGAATCAGTGTTGTAAATTGACCATTGAACAATGAAGATTCTCGGTTGTATATAGTGCTGAGAAGATTAGTTATTAAATCATGGTTTGCATGGTGATTTATACAAAGAGCCTCAATTCGAACTCATAAATTACATTAAGAAACACAAAAAAATTATGACATGATTTTTTTTTTGTTGTTTTCTTATCTAATTCTAATTCAAAACAAAGTATAGTTTTTTTATAGAGATGTATAAGGCAGAATGTTTGATTGCATGAATAGAACAACAATTGGTTTTTTGAATAAGAGAATAAGAAAAATGTTTGTTTCTTTTCTACAAAGGGTAATGATTTAAAAAAAAGCAGTGACTTATTGTTGCAGCAAGACAGAAATCACATAAGCTTGCAATTCAATTTTTTTTAAAGAGCATCAGAAAGATGTAAGTAGGATACTGAAGAAGTATTTGAAGAGAGAAATTGATTTCAAATTTGATGATCATAAGATTTTATTCAGTCCCAGAAATGCATTTCGATTTTTAAAGGCCACTATTTTTCGTTTCTTTTTCTCAGAAAAATAAAATGAAATTTGAAAAACTAAAACTTGGGTTTTCTTCAGAACGAGCCTAACTAGGCTCAAAAAGGGCGGTTTTATCAAATTTATTTCTATTTGGGATATTTTTATGGTTCTTTCAACCCCTATTTTGTAAATTGCGTGGGAAAATTGCTGAAGTCAACTCTGAGCTTAATGGATTTCCTGGTTTGGTTAATGGAAGACCATATGATGGTGGATAGATAGAAAGAAAAACACATGAATAATGCTACAAACATTTAATCATTGTTGGATGTAGATCAATGTACGACATTCTGTGAAAAGGAGGGACTCTAGTCATTAAGCAGCAACTTCTCTCTTTGATGAACCATAATGATTTTTGGAAGTCCTATGATTGAATCATTTTCAATGGGTTAGAGTCCAGAATTAAAGAATATTGACTTGAGAATGTTTTTCTCAGAGAATAGTTTGTTAAAAAAATCTTCAAAATCGATTTTTAAGGACAGAGAATTTTATATTTCTAAAAATTGATTTTGAGAACAAAGATTCATTTTTAACAAATCAATTTTGAAGGATAAAGAGCAGTGTTATTTTAAGAAAGAGAGCATTGTTTATTTCAAAATTTAAGGATCTTTGAAGGTAGAATAAGATTTGATTTGCAAGTATAGTGTTAATTAAAAGCAAATAAGGTTAAAATTCGATTTTTGAAACAAGTATGGTTTTAAAAGTTGAAGGAATAGATATATTTTTACAGGTAGCTCAAGCGAAAGCTTCATTTTCAAGGGTCATAGCCACAGGTACATCAGCAGGCTAGTTATCATATAGAAGCAACAGGTCAAAAGGGAAAAACAAGCATAAGGACATGCTTGAAGATCAGCAAGGGGTAGATGTTGGTCCTCGGTTTTAGTATATTTTTGCTTAAGGAAGCTTACTTAATCCTTATATTTTCCATCCATTTTCCATCACATCCATCTTATTTTTATGTATTTTATGCATATTCGGGTATTTAATTTTAATTTTGCAATTTCTAGAAGTTTTTTATGAAAATTGAGTTTCAAGTGCAATTTTGGACAGAATCATAAATTCCCGTAAGAGCTATGTAGATGACATATTTGCAGGACACTTGGGCTCAATTTGGATGCATGAATGGAAAGATTGGGAACTAGGACTAAACTAACTCCACTTGGTTCGATGAAAACAAGCTTTATTAGGCTCGGTCATGGCTGGTCAAACATGACTAATCACCTAGAAAATCCCTAGGAAATAGGGCAGTTTTGTGATTTCATGGGATTGTCCATATTTCTTGAGATGGATTGAATGAATTCGATTTAGATAGATGGATATGAATAGATATAATTTTTAGAGAGACTTTAGATCATTTTGTTTCATAAACTTCTATTTAAACCAAGACATTGAAGGCTTATGATGTGTAATTTTTATATAACTTTATGTTGAGACGTTTGAGTATTGGAGGTTAATTAGAAGAACTTGTTCTACTTTCATTTTGTTTTTCATTAGTGTGGATGAGTGCTTCAAGTTTCAGCATTTGATAGCAGCCTCAAGTGTGCAAGGCAAGGGTGGAGGGCCCCCACTACAAGCTAAGTACACTTCATTATTAAACTAGTTTAATTTTCATGAACTAGTTGCTCTAGATTTGTTTACTTCGTTTGTTTTAGATTTGCTTATTTGAATTAATGTGTGATGATTGTTGAATGGATATTGGTTTAATTCTAATCTACATACGAAGGGACACATAGGAATTTAAGTTAAATTCCCCTTCTCTTTGATCTTGAACTAAAACTGAATTTCATTCTCTTTTTCTTACTTGAAGTTATTTATGCATTTTTGGTTTGAAGTAATGGTGATTATGATAGAGCAGAATTGCGAAGAAGGACAATCTGGTCCTCCTTAGTTATGAGCCTCTTCTTTTACATCTTCTACATCATAAACCATTGTTAATTAGTTCTTTGAGATTTCTCTTCATGAAAGTAGTATTGCAGGGAAGGACAACCTGGGTTTTCTAAGTTAGGAGCTTCATCCCTCACATATTACATAAGTGAATTAGAAATGGTTAAAATAGGTTTCTATTTGTAATGCGTACTTCCTTAACTCTTTAAATTTATCTTCTAAGCTTGGCTATATCTAATATCCATATACTATGGATTTGCCTCTAAGTTTTACAAACCCGGATTGATAATTAAATACAACTGTTAATTTGTGTTAATAAATTAGCCCAACATACATTTTCAACATTTTTTGGAAATGACAGTGAAAACCAATTTTTAAATATGAAAAAAGACCATGAAAATAAAATGTGTTGATGTTGCAACAATGAATTTTTTTGGGTAAATTTCCAACATTTTTAGAAATGACGTTAAACATGAAATATCATGACTTAAAAAACCTTAAAATTCCAACAACTTTCATGCATGACATTAAAGACAAAATATCACATCTATGAAAATTCCTCAAAATTCCAACAATTTTCAGCCATGATGTTAAAATTAAAATACTTATAATTTTTTTCAACCATAATGTAAACATAAATATCATGACTCAGAAAAATCTAAAAATTTTAACAATTTTTCAACCATGGAATTCAAACCAATATCTCAACTACAAAAGAACTTAAGTTTTTAACATATTTCAACCATGGCATTATGGAAAAATTATATGACACTTTTTTTTAATGAACCCCTCAATGAAAGATTCATTATACCAAGATTAATTTATTTTTTCTAAATGCTAAAATTATAGCTATTTTAAAATCTTAGCCCAAGACAACTTGACACATTACAATGAAAATTTAAAAATCAACCATCAAATTGACACGCAGTGTAGGTGAACTTGATCCACTACAATGAAAACTTAAAAATCAACCATCAAATTGAAACATTGTGGGTGCAAACTTGATCCATTATAATGAAAACTTTAAAATTAACTCTTAAATTGACACATAATGGGGTCAAGTTGCTAGTCGAGGATTAAAACAAACTCTGCGGAAAAACATAAAATAAAACAAAATAATAAATAAATATTAAAAAGAAAAAAAACTAAAACTAAAAAATTTGAAAAAATGACAAAGTTTAAAAAAATAATAACAAGTAAATAAAAAAATATATTAAAACATAAAAATAATATATATATATATATATATATATATATATATATATATATATATTATATATATATATATTATATATAATAAAGAATGCAAGCATAAAAAATAAAACAAAATTAAAAATATAAAAAATAAATGAAAAACAAAAAATGTTTCTACAAAAACAGAATTTCAGAAGAAAAAAGAAAAAAGAAAAAAGAAAATAAATAAATTTAACACCAAAAAAACAAAAAAATAAATCAAATAAACTAGCCATTGCCCCAAAAGAATGCAAAGGTGTGCCAATAGGATTGTTAAAGGTGTTGTTTATGGATGCAACAAATTCGCCCAGATGACAGTTTTCATGGAGGACTATGGTAAAAAAAATCAAAAAATTAGAATGTTGCAGTGTTTGAATTGTTTTTTTGATGGCTGAAATGGATTCAACACCATCAAGAACCCTAAGGCCACCCAAAACCCTAAAGTTTCGCAGTTGTGACCTAGATTTTAAAAAAAGATTGCATGATTTTGTCATAATCTTACTGGAATTTCCATTATTTTCTTGGCTAATTTGTGGGTCTTTTAGTCTACAGTATTGTTAAATTGCATAAAATTGTAGTTTGGTTTCATAGTCACCCAAATGATATTGATATATTAAATTTTAAATTTTAGTGTTATCTATATATATATATATATATATATATATATATATATATATTGTGAATTTTGTATCATTTTGGAGGTTGGAATTTAGAGAAGTGACAAAAATACCATGTTATATATTACAAAGCAACATTGGTTGTTTGTTATGGCTTCTTTATTAAAAGATATGGCATGACATCTTTGAATTGTAGGTTAACACATGGTCAAATCTTGCAAAAAAAAAAAAAAGAGATAACCTAGTTTAGGAAGAGCATTGAAGCCCTTTTTCACGATCGTGCTTCGTTCTTTGATGTTAATGGGTACTATTGACTCATTACTTGTTATGATTTAAATTTTCAAACATTTCCTTTGGAACATTCAAGATATAAAGAAGAGCTATACTAAACTTTATTTCCAATGTCCACTGTTGAATTGATTATAATGTCTTCATTGAAATAATAAATGTGGATGTCTCTATAAATCCTTTTTTAAGAAGGTATTCTAGCTATTAGCAAAAGAAACATGTCTGCATTTTTTATCTTGTTAGACTTTTATTGTAAATCAATGTTTCCATAATTTATGTTTATTACGCAAGTGAATGTTTTTGAGCCATCCATGAATTTTTAATTTAGAAGTGATAACTGATGTGATGCACGGGTTATCTACATGTAGAATTCCTTATGGAGAATGATCCTTTTGGCCTAATGAAGAAGTACGTTGGAGATTTCGAGAAGCTTCATTCGAAAGGTGTTCAGTATTGTAGGGATGTTGCTATCCATCATTTAAAGCAGTTGTTTGGAATATATAAAAATATCAAAGATCCACATTTTCCACATAGATGAAAATTAATCAACTCTAAAACAATTAAAGATTTGGAGCAATTTCATTTCATTATTAGTGAACATTTTGGTGGTTGCTTCACCTCATTTAGCATTTCTTTTCCTAGCATGCAATGGCAACCTTCTTTCCATAACATGACATATTTGCATATTATGAAAATGCCTCCATTTCAGTAGCATCGGGTCCCTTGGCCACATTGAGTCACATGTTGGATCCTTTGATAGTGTTAGCAACTATAAATGAATAGTTCAATTTTTTTTTAACTTTTCTACCGCACTTCTCAACTAATGATGTGTTTGAATGCCTTGTTAATATGATCGTAAAGTTCATTTGTCCAAATCAACTACGAGGAAGTCATTGGCTTCGTGTGGCAGAAATTTTTGTTGAAATGCACATATGAAAAGGGTTGGAAAAAGTAATCTTGTTAGTGTTTGAGAGTGGCAATACAAAAATGTGGGCTTTAGCACAAAATTTAATAGGGACATGAATATTTAGCTATACTCTTTGTCTCAGAAACTATTCTGACCATTGTGGAAGTGAAATAATATACCGATATCAAGTCGAACTTAAGTTAGGTGAGGATGAAAGATGGCCGAAACTGGAGGTCAACCTCGATGTATATTTAGGAAAGCGAGTTATCTGCAAGGGAATAAATTTTAAAGAAAAAATTAAAGAGGTGAAGGACTAGTGCCCTTGCCAAGTTCAATGTTCACTTCTGCATAAATTTCCATTTTCCATATAGGAGAGGCGATGGCTTGTATTATAATTCCCATTGGTCTTTGCGTTGGGTATCTTACTTGAATTTCTCGTACAATTAACATTTCCAGAGCCTCATAAACTCAGAAACCCATCTACGTTGACCCTTGTTCTAGGTGTGGAGTATTCATCCATTTGTAGTGACCCGTGTTTCATGTCTAAATTATTCTGTTTTTTTGCTATTAATGCGACTCTACAGCTACTAAACTCGGAAGTTCTCTCAAATTTGAGTTTTATTTTACAAATTGTTTTTGGAGTAAATTTTCTTCTTAATCTTCCATCATATAAATGTATTTTAATCGTTGATATATAGTTTGTTCATGACTTTTTATAGTTCCATCATCTTCTATTTCTAAATTATCCTTTAAGAGTCAGAATCCTAATTATTAGTTGCTTGAAAAACTCATCGTGGTGTCTTCGCTTGAAAGAGAACTTATGCAGTCTCTACCATCAAACAATTGATAAAGTTATTTGCTCTACCTTAAGACTTTGATGTAGAAATCTACAAATTCGTGTTTCAAGAACTTCGCCTAAATTTAACAAAGAGTTTCCAGTAATTCATATAATTTTGGCAGAAGTTTCAATGAAATGACTCAAACAATTGATAAAGTTATTTGCTCTACCTTAAGACTTGTGATGTAGAAATCTACAAATTCGTGTTTCAAGAACTTCGCCTAAATTTGACAAAGAGTTTCCGGTAATTCATATAATTTTGGCGGAAGTTTCAAGGAAATGACTCAATGTCACAATATCTTGGAAAACATGAAAATGTCTTTAAAAAAAACCTAAATTTTCTTATTTCAATTGTGTTTGGATTTTCATTTTAAATTATTTCACAGCAACTACCACCATAAAAAGTAATTTCAAAACTTTTGCAGCAATCATGTAGATCCTAAGGAAATATCCTCCAAATTTAGAGCCTTTTATCTATTTCATAGATATTTTCCCGACTTTTGAAAAATATGGCAAAAACTCCCTCGAATGCCTCAATTTCAATGAACTTTTCCTTAATTTAGTAAAGCTCTGACAGAATCAATACTATTAACCTCTCACAACATTTCAATGAATCTTGTAAAGCTCTGACAGAATCAATACTATTAACCTCTCACAACATTTCAATGAATCTTGTTGTAACTAGGTAAAGTTTTAATATAATCAATAATCCTTTAATTTTTGCAAAAATAATAATTAGTCTTTTTTATTATAGATAATTTGGGTTTTATATTCTCCTGATCTTGCATTGTGATGGATCTTGCCCTTTTGAACCTCGCAATTAATCAACAATTATTAAGTTATGATTAATGTGGTGATTAAAATAATAAAGCTCTGGGTGGTTTCGTGGTAGATATTTTTGATTTTTTAATTAATTACTGGTACTTATTGATTGATGTGAGGGGAACACCTGTGCCATCCTCGAAATATGCTATTTCGCCTTTGGATTACACACCTGACCTCTATTCACTTGGCATTTGACTTTGTTTTCCAGTGGCTGAGAGGGTTTCTCGACTGTTCGTTTGCGACTTTTGGTGGTTTGTTTTAGTGGCGCTTGACTTATATGTGGCCTCGGCCTCTGCTCTATTCACTGGGCTCTATTTGTAGTCATTAACCTCAGCTTTGTTCTACTATCTGGGTTCTATTAATGAGATGGCTCTGTTTATACTTCCATCAATGAGCTCGAGGGGCTCGAGACTTGGTCCTCTGTTCTCTACTACTCGGCTTCTTTGCCTTATAAGTTTTGTGGGTGCTATTTGTGGTTGCTATTTTCTAAATGCATTTGTTCCTATACTGTTTTCTTCTATCGCCATATGTACTCTGCTATTTAACTAGTTATTTGATTGTGGTATATCAGGTCGACTCGACGTTTGGCCTCAACTCATCGACTATACGGTGGTAAGTCCTCCCTATATGATTTAATTATTCAGTGAGTTTTTTTGGTTAGGCTAAGGGACTTGCTCCTGTGTGAGCAGGGTTCCCTTGCTGGTTGGCAATCGGTCGAAACTTTCTCCAGTTCGACACTGCTCTTCTAGTAAGCATAAGAGTACAAACCCTCACCTTGCATTACTCCGTTTTAGGGTTTTAATGTTATCACAATTCTAACATATGGTTGTTTTCCTTGCTGGTGGTTTGTCTGGTGCTTGAGGTGTGGACTTTAGTTCTGTTATTGTTGGCCCAAACGGGTAGGGTCTTTTCCTGTACTCTCTGTTTGTACGTGGTTTGGACTTGTATGCAGTCGCGGCTCTTAACTTGTCATTCAGGTCTTCTCTGGGTTTAGGTCTTGGCATTCACAATTAGTTTGCTTGTTTCCAATACTAGGGTTTTGAACCCAGTCCCTTTGTTGAACATGCAATGTATTTTTCTATCTTGGGACTGTAATGATTCAAATATTTGTATAAATTTTCCTGTATGATATTCATAAGGAAATTACAATGTTTCAGTTGGAATGATACATGGTGATTAGTACAATGGATTTGTTCTTGTATGAAACCCTCCTTCTACTTTAGTGATTCCTTTTGCCAAAATGCTTAGTGTATTCTTGTAACTGTAGGTCATTATTGTTACAAGATGTCTTGGTGTCTGACTATAGCCTCATTCATAGAATTGATGTAGTCACTCCCACCTACTCTCGGCTTCGTCAATTCTGTTGTTTCTTTGATGCATGTAAAAATCTTGCCATTATTTGTAAATGCATTCAATTTATCATAAAACGGAAAGAAAGTATGTCCAGTTACGAATGGACTCAGACGATCTTGAAAAATATCTTGTTTGATTTTATTCTTTTTTCTGCTATGATCGAATCAATCCTTCACATGTTTCATTTTTTCATTTTTGTATGATTTGTTGAACAGTGTTAGAAATTGTCAATAGTTACAAGTAGTTACATTGGGTCACTGTTAATTTCTCTTTACCTAAATTCTATAATTAATTCAAAACAGTAACTAAAGGAAATTAAAATGAAATTAAAAACATAACTTGTTTTCAAGTCCTAAATGTTAGAAATTAAAGGAATTTAAAAGACTCAGGTACAATGACCTGTCAACATGTAATGTGTGAGACAAACACATTTGTTTTGTTCACTCTTTGCTGGATGCTCTTGCATCACATTGTTGCTAGCTTAGCATATTCTCATCAATGATGGAAGAGTGAAAATTTCCGGGAGTGAATATTGATTTGAATAGTGGAATTAGGAAGATTGAGTATTAAGATGATTAGCGGAATTTGTAATTATTGCTATGACTAAAGATTTAATAGATATCAATAGGTTTTAAGATGATGACATTTTAGAAGTGAACAAAAGTTGAGATAGAAGAATTATTAAAAGAGACTTTCGAGAATGAATAGTTACAAATTTATGTAGAACTTAAAATAAAGAATATGAAAAATGCAATAACATCATCAAATTTTCATTTGACTAATAACATAGATTTAAAATTCCAAACCCAAGTGCCCACTTATAACAATCTATATACTTAATAATTATCCTCAAATATTTCATATAAACACTTTATATGGAGATTGAATGATTGAGATTCATAAGAGTTTTTTTTAATATATTATTAATGAAGCCAAATCACATTTTATGCATACCACAATGCCAATCTTTAATTAGTTGCAACCACCCACCAGTTGCTCCAACAACCCTCAAATATTTGAAAGGCACCGTGATGTCCATCAATAGGTGCCACCATGTGACAATCCATGTACTTTATGTTTATTCATAAATATTTCATATGGATAATATTATATTCCATACAAGAATGCACATGTAGATTTAGTGAGCTTTGAATCATGATATTATCCTCTTAACAATTATGCACTTAACTATTAGGGCTTAAGATTTGAAAGTGTTATATGATGGATATAAATTCTTTTGAAGTGCTTGCAATAGTGTTGTGTATAACGAAAATAAGTTAGATAAGTTTTTTAATGGAAAAAACCGAAGAGAGTTGGTGAAGGGAGATATTGTTATGTAAAGTTACATTTAAAAATAATAAAATAATATTTACATCAATGAATTAAAAAAATACTAATAAGAAATTCATGTAATACATAAATTAAATACCTCAATTCTCACTTTAAATTTATATCAAATTTTGTATAAAAAAATAAAGTAATTGAAAGTAAAAAAGAAATCACTCAAAATTTTGAGGGAGACATGTAATTCTTTCACTACATCTAGTTAATAAATAGCATGTAAAAATAATATTTTTGATACTACATAATTTCTAATTAATTCTTTATTTAGTTGGCAAAACAAAAACATATTAATAACACAAAAATACTTTATTATTCTTTATAAATAACATGTTTTTATAATTTATTCCATTCTTAATATGGAGTAATATATAATATTTTTAAAAAATATTAATAACAAAAAAATGTTTAATCTTGGTTATAAACCAAATATTTCAATATGCATTTAGAGTTAAAAACTCTTATATTAAAAAGTATTAATAACAAAAAAAAGTATATATATTATACAAAACAAGTGAAAATTAAAAAATTCTTATAGTTAAAATATTTTATTAGTGTGTTGTTCAAAACCAAGATAAATTCATCTTAATTTTAGATCTACTATGTTCTGCACTCAAAAAAAGATTTGCATCTTGAGAGATGTGATACTTCTTGATGCTTGGTAGATCTAGAGTTAAGGTTGATCTATGTTAATATAAATCATATTTAACATCAAATAATGAATTAGTTCTTTTTGTTATTATTTTCTTTTTAATTTTTGTTATTTTAAATTCTTTATTTATTTAAGTTATTAATTAGTTTTTTAATAAATTTTTATAAGAAAACCGAGACATATATAAACATATATAAAGTGGAATTATCCTAAGCAATTTTATTGCTAATTTTAACTTAGAGATTGGGAAAAGAACTTATTCTAATATGCCATTGTGTGTGTGTAAATTTATTTAGAAAACTTATTCCAACATAATATCTCTATAAATTGCATTTACGTTGGCATTCATAATGGAAAATATTATTTATACCATGTTTAACGAAATAGTTGAAAACAAAAACCGTTATGATTTAGTTGGCAACTACTTTTTTTCAAATAAAAAAAATGATAACTCATAGAGATAAAGAGAGTTTTACAGGTTCTTTAAATTCTGGAAAAATGACTTTCATCTTCATCAACTGGAATTTTCATCATGTGAAGTCTCAAGGAATTTTCATCATGTGAAGTCTCAAGGCATTAATCATCACAACTTTGATGAGGAATATTGTGGCTCCAACTAAAGGTATTCCTGAACATGAGATATGCACCTGGGACTTCATCATTATTGTACACAAAAGATAAGAAACCATGACTTTCTTTGGAAAGAAATTGCATGTGTTTTGTGCAAGGAATTATAGGTTATTTTATTAATTGGAAATATTTCTCTAGACCCTTGAAAGTTGTAGGAATTCTTTGTGTAGAGGAATTAATTATTTGTTTGAAAGGTTCTGCATGGTTTCTATGCAATAATTTTCTAAAAACATGCATGAGAACTTTACATATAAAAAACAAATAAACCATGTTGTTTTATTAAAAAAATATATTGCAAGGATGTTGTTACTCGAGAATGCACATTAATCCTACAAAAAGAAAGATTTAAGAAGTCATACTATTTTTCATAAAGAATGCATGGTAAAAGATAAGTTAGGGATGTTGTTTTCTTGGAAAGAAAACACACTAAATAAATCATAATATTTTCATGAAAAGAATGTATGTAAACTTTTCTTATGGAAATAGAAAGAAAATAAGTTATTTCATTAAAGAAAAGATTACTAGGAAATTATGAGATAAAATTAGATTATTAATTTCCTTGGAGATATTAACATGCTCCCTATAGACTCTTAATAGGAATGTGTGCACAATAATAATATCTATTATAATGGAATTCTTAAAAAAAAATCTATGTTAATTATTCAAAAAAAATATTAATTGGAAGCATCATTGAATTAGATTTCCAAGTGAAATGTCTTTGCATACATTATTAGATTTTTGGAAAAAGGAAAAGTTAAATCGATTAATTTTCTTGGAAGGGTTTTAATGAACTCGTATGCATATATTACCCATGTTGTTTATTTAACGACTATGCAAGGATTTGAGTGCAAAAAGACATGCATATGAGTTTTGCGCATGAATTGATGAAAAATAAAGATTGCTTTATTAAAACGTGCATATGAATCTCAGAGTTTTATGCATGAATTGATGAAAAATAAATAGTGTTTTCTTAAAACATGCATATGAATCATGTTCATACAAGAACAAGAACGCGGACATGTTTCTTGAAAATATTATGTGCATTGAAGTAAGGGTCATTGTGTTAGAAAAAAATGCATGTTGCATTTACAAAAGGGTAGTCATTGTGATATAGAAAATATGTTTTTGTGTGTAGATAGAGAAAGTTATTATGTAAATACTTTTGAAAAGAATAGTCTCTTGGAACGATTTCCTGGCTAGATGAATTGTGTTGATATCTTGATTTAGGTGCCTAAAAGGTTAAGATAACCTTGTTATTATTGTATGGGTTTTCTGTAAAAGATGGTTAGCTATGGTAATTTATTGAAAGGGAAGCATGAGAAGTTTTCATCTAGAAAGATAGAAAAATAACATTATATTAACTATTTTTGAAAAAGAAGTCATAAGGGGAATTTTGAGGTAGAAAATGAGCCTCCTAAGGAAATTATAAAATAATAGTGGAAATAATAAAATAAGATTACATTACATCATCAAATTTTAGAAGGAAAAAATTAAAAAACTATTTTTTCAACTTGTATTTTGAAATTATCGCCCTATGGGTTTACTCAAATTTTGAGAGGAAACACATGCTGGAGCTAAAATTTGATTCCTTGTCTGAGGAGTACCCATGTTGCAAACTTTCAATGGATAATGCTACATGAAAAATGAGAAAAAAATGTGATTGCACTCATGTGTTTTTATGTATTTTACATTTTTCGTGTAGAAGGGACCATCAAAAGTATGCAACATGGGTACTCCTTAGATGAGGAATCAAATTCAGCATTTAACGAGTGATGCCGCTCAAAATTTGAGTAAACCCATAAGGAGATATGTTGAAAATACAAGTTGAAAAAATAGTTTTACTATTTTATTATTTTTTAATCTTTTTCTTTTTTACTCCAAAAATGGTGAATCATCCTCCATGGTTGACATCGTCATCTTGAATCCTATTTGTTCTTATAAAGTTTATTTTGGTTGTGCATTTTGCTTAAGATGCCTATTTTAAACTTCAAAATTCCCCTAATGATGTATTTGTTTACATGAAAATAATAGTTAATCATGGTAGAATTCTAGAGAAGGGAATATGTGTTGCATACATTAAAGAAGTGTTATTATGATAAGCTCTTGCATACAAAAAGAATGGTCATTGTTATAAATATATTTTCCTTGCATAGATAGAATACCTATTGAGCTATATTTTTTAAGAAAAATCATATGTGATTACTTTTATGTTATCATAACTATTATGTTAGTTTCTTTCAGAATAAGATCATGTATATACATGCAAAATTTATATTAGGTTTTGTTTGGAAAGAATATACATTTGTATGTGGGAAACGATAGAATGTTCTGTTAGCCTACATCGGAAAATATTATTTGGGAAAGAAGATGAATTACATGCACAAAAACCATAGTAATGTGTTGGTTTCCTTGGAATATATATATGTGTAATGTTGGTATAATCTTTGGAAAATAAGACATGTATTTGTATGTTTTATTGCATTAGTTTTATGGAGAATAAAACATGTTTTTGCATGCCCTATTATGCTAGATTTTGTCGAAAAGGAAATATTTGTTGCATGCTCCATTGTGTTAAGCATTCTTTTGGAAAGTATATGAATTTGCATGCATAGGAACAACATTCGTTGTGTTAGATTTCTTTACATATTTGCATGCACTAAGAAAAATATTTGAACGGCTAGTTATTTTGATAAAGTTTATGTAATTCACATGCACAAAAATCATAACTGATGTGTTAGTTTCCTTTAAAGGAATTTCTGGATAGTTGTAGCGATTTGTCTTGCAAGAATGTGTGCTTATGCAAGGGGAATATTAGTTAATGTGGTATTTGTTTATAGAAATGTATCGATGGTTATACTCTTATAACTAATGCATATGCAGTGTTGTTAAAGGAAGCATGTTGCAATATTCTATTCGCATTTCATGAATGTACATGAATAGATGGTGAAGCACCATTAGTATCGATTTATGAATTGGTTTTATTAAAAGTTGATTTAATCATGATACCAAAGGTTCATGACAATAACAGTTGCAAGAAAAGGTTGCGACATATAAAGATGGATTAATTTAGCATTATAGCAGGAAATAACTTAGTGGTCTATGCAGATTGAAGGAATTTAGCCTAGAGGATAACCCATTCATAGAAAGAACCAAGCTCTAAAGACACAATGTTCAAGGTTTTGTGGGTAAATAATGTCATGATGATTGTAATAGCTTATAACAAGTTATGTTGTTCTTGAGATGATATTATTTGTAATATCATATGGCAATGGTCAAGGGATGGACTCCCTTATAGCCATTGAGTGAGGGGTGAACATCCTCACAAGCATTTCATAATCAAATTAAACATTTGTAGGTTTTCAACCTATAGGGTTTCTAGAATATATTAGTGTTCAATGATTTGATGGCTTATTGTGTCGGAGTGTTGATGATGATTCTTTGCATGATGTGATGTTTATATTATTGAGAATACGACTAACTAAATGAATTAAAAGAATCATGGAATTGATGCAAGGTTAAACTAGAAAGTTATGTTACCATGCTACAATAGTGGTTGTTAATGGTTATGTAATTTAAATTTCTATTACTAAAGTTACTTTATGTAATGAATATTATATCTAACGAGGAATCTAGAATAGTAATTTGGATAGTTACATTTGGGTAGATTGTGTAAAATAATTCTAACTCCATACTTTTTCATGTGAGGTTAATGGCATATGTTACATCCAATTATGTATATATATTTGTAATACCCCTTAGTAAATGTGTAAATACTAAAGCTACATTTTTATTTACTTGGAAGATTATGAACCATGTTAAATATATGACTAATTTGTGAACATAAATGTTTTAACTTTTATTAATTAAGTTATTAAATAACTAGCCATAAAATAAGGGGAAAGTAACTTTTTTATAGAGTATCATATTCCACAACACTTGAAATATAGTTATGGGAAAAGGTAGTTGCCTACCCAAGCTTTTCTCCCTAGTCATAAACTATCTCAATTTTCAAAAAGGAAGCTAAGAGGGGAAAGAAATCTGAGGCAACCTTGAAGGGGAGACTAACTACAAGCTTATACCTCTTATAGGATGTTGTAGAGGGAGGTAGGATAATACCAAATGAAAAATTATTGAGCTAGTTGGCTAATGGAAATCCTCTTGAATCTTGTGTGCTTAGTTGAGAAGCCTAGATTGAATCTAGTTGGGATCATAGAAATTCAGGGTTGGACTGATTAAGGTCTCCATTTTGAAATTGTTTTAGATATGAAGCTGACTCGGGGGGAGTCTTAGTAGAGTGTATTGATTCTCACTAGTTGGAAGGAGAATTTTGTGCCCTATACTTTTGTGGAAGATTCAATTACTTTAGAAACATACAAGTGGGAAAATTGTTTTCCTTTCTATTTATGTTGAATGGTTATGTAGCATGTAATCTATTGAGGAATTATGTTCTACAATTCTGTGTAAAGTTTAAGACTAAATAATTTATTGAGGAATGGTGTTATGTTGTTTCTATGCAAAGTAAAAGATTGTTTGTATATGTTAGTTCTAGGCTAGAGCTGACAATGGTCATCTTGCCCAGAACAATCCCTACCCTATTAATCAATTTGTAGAGGGATGACAGGTCCTAGAAATCAAGTCCCACCGAAACCCTAGCCATGAAGGGAAGGTATTGTTACCTTAAAAATAATACAACTAAAAACTAATTATGTTGACAAAGGGGTTCCATGAGCCTCATAAGCCAAACAACGATTTCGTAATGAAAAGTAAACTAGAATACCATGAACAAAGTAATTGGACTACTAATAGAAAATGAGGGTAGTGTAGGTATATACATTTGAATAGTTCCATACAAAATAAACCTTCAAAATTAGATAGAAACAAAATGTTTGAATGGACTTTATGCATTGTATGTAGAAATACAAGTATGAATAACCTCATAAGCACATGGTCACATGCAATCTCATTCTAGCAAACATTAAAAAAGAAACTAAAGACTTTACCCATTTTGAAACTAATTCAAGATAGATGAAAATTATAACTATTTATAATTAAATATAATTTCCAACTTTATTGATCTAGGGTAAATAGAAGACTAGCTGATAGAGGTTACAACATTAGTATGTAGTTCCAAAAGACTGCAAATACAAGTCTTACATTTGAGTGTAATTTATACAAAGGCTAGAGGTTGGAACCGAATAAAAGTTAAGGGATAATTAGTCTCACACATTACACAATAATGAAATGGAGTAATTTTTAACTAAAAATAAGCATATCATTAATTACTTCTCAACCACACAAGGTTCGGAGGCCACGAGCCATCAACATAAAACCCTATAATAACTAAAACAGAAAGAAATGACCCCAAACAGCAAGGAAAACTATACTAAGGATCAGTAATAAGGTTTGGCTTCCCATACAAAGACTTGTAGCATGCAACAAAGAAGACGTTAAAAGAAGAACGTGGTAGCCAACAAATAAAAAGGAGGCACATGCATTGTAAACAAACCAATTGAAATGTGAACCTGTAAGTGTCAATTGAGAAGCTAAGTTAGCCAGAGGGTAATGATTATTTCAAAGGAAAAAAAAAGTGAAAGGGGTAGGCATGTGAGAAGAAATACATGTGTGTCGACATGGAAGGTAGCCCTAATTCTTGTTAAACTTTGCAGAACAATAAAATGAACCGTCGTCATCAAAGGGAAAATGAAACTCAAAAGAAAAATTATCATACCAAAGAGAAATTCATTTAACCATGAGATACAGACCTAGCAGTGAAACATTGGAGTTTTCCTATCCTCCTTACCATAATTCAAAAGGATGTTATTTGAAGCAAACAAAACTCCATATGGTGCTTGCACCTAAAATATTTTAATTTGCAAATGACAATATAATTAGACGACAAAAGGATTGAAGGAAAAATTGTAATAACACAGCATTGAAAACTTAAACCATGCTTTCAAAGAACCTAGTGTTACCCTAAACCTCATGACAAGGGTCTTTGTCACAGAGAATTTCCCTAGTGAGAAAGCGTTAGAATGAGGTGAGGAGATGAGAAAGGAAGTGAGGCTAGTTACTTTCGTAACTCCTCATTCCACATCCATCACCAAAATAAAAACCGAGAACCTAAAATATCGAATCAAAGCCAATGTTGAATCCTAGGATAATACAAAATTAATGTCCATCATGTCTTAGAGTTGGACGTCTAGAAGGTTATCGATATGCTCATGTAACTCTTTGTAATATGTGTGTGTGTGTGTGTGTGTGGAATGACTCAATGATTGTTAAATCAACAGGACCGAAACTGCTATGTTGTTGGAGACAATACAACAGTTGAGGGAAGAGATGGCCAATTCAAGGGTTGATAATGAACAATTGACGTGAGAGTAGGAACAAATTATAAAAATCCTAACCGATAGAGAGAATCATAGGAATTAAGTCCCAACACTTGATAACAGAAATGGGCCAGGGGCAAAAACGCATAGGAGGAGAGAGGACACCATACTTGAGAAAATTTAGATGCAAGAGTCAGAAGGTGATAAGGAGACAAATGAGAAGGAATATAAAAATGTATTTGGGGATAACATGCAGAAAGTGTGGAAACAACGAAAGGAAAAACTACGAAGAGAGTTCAAAAACATAAAACCTCAAAAATTTTACAATGAATTAAAAGAAACTACAAAGGCATGGTCAGTAAACATAAATAAATACTTCAAATTTACAAATACAATAATAATTTGAAGGCTTGTTTAGAAATTTATTGGCTATAGGGAAGGGAAACCCTGTGGTGGGAAGAAGTTAAGGCGATGCATGATGTTGATGAATAGGAAATCATTTAGGATAATTTTCAGATATATTTTAAGGGTAAGTACCTAACTCAATTATTTTCTGACAATAAATCTAAGGAGTTCCACGATATCAGATATGAGAGGAAAAATGCTAAGGTGCAACAATTTATAAGTAGCTTGTTAGTGTACATGAAATAATGATTAGAATTTGATAACCCTAATACTATGGACAAAGTTGTTCACAAAGAATGAATATGTTATCAACAAATGAAATAGAAGGATAATAATAAGATATAGTAAGGCAAGAAAGGGAAAAATAATTCCCAAAATGTTCAAAACATAAAAACCATAAATGTTAATAATTCACATAAAAAGAAACAAGGAAAAGTTGGTGGAAAAGGACAACAAAATTCCTTGTCACAAAACAAGTAAAAATCATATAATTGTCAAGTGGACCTAAACCTGATCAACCACAAAAGCTACCATTAAAGTGTTAGGGTTGTGGTGAACCACATTATATAAAAAAATTCCATTATTGCAGAAGAATAGAGTAGGAAACAAACATATACAAGGAATCTACTATAGGTGAAATGACAAGGAGTTTACCCAAAATAAATGTTGCACTAGAAGATCATCAGGTTGAGTATTAATCTACCATGATTGAATTTGAAGGTAAGATCTTTACTCATGTCATCTCTATTTTAATGGATCCTAGATGAAGTTTAAGTTATATAAGTCATAAAGTGGTGGAGTTATGTCATTTGCAGGCTAGTAAATTTAAGAACCTATCGTTTGTTTACTTAACCACAGGGACAAAAAGGACGCTAGTATCTAAAGTAGAAAATTGTTTAATTGAACTAGAAAGTAAGCCCATAAAAGTGAATTTATATTTGTTACCGTTAATTTCCTATCATGTTTTTATTGGTATGGATTGGTTGGAAGAACATTGGTCTCTTGTAAACTGTAAAGATAAAACTATCAGTTTTCTTAATGTAGGGGGTGTTAACCAATAAATTCAAAGAATATGAAACCTTTCAAATTGAGACAAATCACAACCTCATTGTTTGTAAAATGCATTAGAAAGGGTTGTCAAATTTATGTAGTTCGATTGGGATACACTAACTTTAAAGAAAATATAGCCACGTTAAAAAATCTACCAATTGTTTAGAATTTTGTTGACATGTTTCCAAAGGAAATCCCTAGATTTCCTCCTAAACAAGATATAAATTTTACCGTTGAATTAATTCCAGGAGCTTCCCCAGTATCTAAGGCACCCTTTTGTATGAGTATACCAAAATTAACTAAATTAAAATTTTAATTACGGGATTTGCTTAATAAGAAGTATATACGCCCAAGCGTATCACCATGGGAGGCCCTATGCTCTTTTTTAAAAATAAATATGGCACTCTAAGGCTTTGCTTTGACTACTGACAACTAAATAAATTGATTGTTAAAAGCAAGTATCCACTACCTAAAATCAACTTTTTTCAATCAAGTCATAGGTGCAATTATGTTTTCTAAGATTGAATTTCACTATGGATACCATGAAATAAGGACTAGAGAGGAAAACATATGCAAAACTTCATTCAGAACTTTTCACGGGCATTGCGAATTTGTAGTTTTACCTTTTGGGCTTACTAATGCCCCAACCACATTTATGTACATTATGAATAATATATTTCATCCTTATCTTGAGAAATTTGTGTTGATTTTTATTGTAACATCATGATTTGCTCAAAGGTATGGAAGAACATAAAAGGAATTTACAAATAATATTGAATACTCTGTGGGACCATCACAGTGTATGCAAAATATAGAAAATGTGTATTTTATAAGGATCAAATCCAATATCTGGAACATGTCATAACTAAGGAAGGAATAATAGTAGATCTCCAAAAAATTAAAACTATCATGGAATGGCCCATTCCCAAAAATGTTGTAGACATCTCATTCTTTATGGGGCTAGCAGGCTATTTTCCAAAGTAGCTTACTCCATAACATCTTTACAGAAAATAGGGAAAGCTTTTAATTGCACAAAATAATGTTAAAAAGGTATATATTTTTTTACTACATCTCCTTTTCTAAGGATATTAGACCAAGAAAAGGAGTTCGTTATGTGTACAAACGCATGTGAGGAAGGAGTATGAGGCATATTAATGCAATAGGGTCAAGTGGTGGCCTACAAATATAGAAATTGAAAGAACACAAACAAAGGTATTGGGCTTATGATTTATAACTAACTGTAATGATCCATGCTTAAAAAATACGGCAACACTATTTATTAGGAAATAATTTTATCCTAATGACTAATCATAGTAGCTTGACTATTTTCTTTAAGAAATCCAATCTTAATGTTAGGAAACCATGATGCATTTCTTTCTTAAGTGAGTTTGACTTTTGATATAAAATAATTGAAGAGAAAGGAGAATTGGGTGGCATATGCTGTGAGTAGAAGTTTGAACTGAATATATGAAATTACATGCAGTCAAAGCAAATTTGATTTTTTAGATCAGAGTAGGTATGCAGCCTTCAAAGATCTTGGATATCATTTTTTGTCGAAGCAGGCAAAATAAGAAAAAAAATCTAGAAAAAAGAATAGGATATCATATTAATAATGAGAATTTGTTGATTTACAAAAATTGAATTTCTGTCCCTAACCAAAAAGTTATTAAGCAATTCATTCTAGATGAATATCATAAAAGTTCTTATGTTACTCATCACGATTACCAAAAAATAATTACATCTATAACAAAAGATTATTTTTTGCTTGGTATTAAGAGGGAAGTGGTAAAATACTTGGCAGGATGTCTAGAGTGTCAAAAGGTAAAAGTTGAACATCGACATCCATCAGGTTTACTTCACCCACTACCCATTCCTGAATGGAAATGGGAAATTATTATATTGGATTTATCATAGGATTACCTAAATCCAAAAGACAAAATGACTCCATAATGGTTGTTGTGGATAATCTAAGTGATACAGGTGGCTCCAGAGACACACAAGACAAAGAGGGCTTATGGATGCTCAAAAATCAAATTGTTTGGATTATTCTCGAACCAGGTTCATGTTAAAGATCTCATCATCATGATCGTGGTGGTTTGAATGGTTCATCAATCCGAGTCCGGATGAGGAGGATATAGATAGTCAATGTTTTAGTTGACTTTCGTTGACTAGGTAGGTTAATGGAGACACAATTTGGAATTATTCTAGCGGATGGAATCCATCCAACTCCAGCCAGATTCTAGGCAAAATTTTTGCCTCATTAAAATGAATCCTTCGCTAAAATTTCTAAATTTTAAAATTGCCTTATATTAAAAATTAAAAAAATATATTAAAAAAGGGGAGGTGGTGGGCCACCACCCCCACCACCCTACGCCTCTCCATAACACCCCCACAACCATAAAAATTCCATCGTATTTAAGTGAAGCTAGCTGGTATCGAGCCCGCGCCAACCACGTGGGCTAGCCTACCACTATGCAGCATCCCCATGAAACATACCGTACTCATATAATGTGCAGTCATATGATGTACCATCAACCAACCAATTGATACATTGAACCCTCATACAATGGTGGTGGAGGTTAGGGGAGCGGACCACCAAACCAGTGGACCCACCTCCAATTAAACAATATAACCATTTTATGTAAAACAAAAAAGAGGGGCGGGATTTGATCTCCCAACCCCTCCCCAACGATTTTTCGAAATTTACCAATGTAGCAACAATGCTTTCTATAAACTTTGCCCAGGAATTTGTATGTAAACCCAACATTTTCCTAGTGTGGCTAAGCATGGAGGAACTGGAAGCGAGCACGGAGTTTGAGGCAATATATATTTTAATTAATTTTTAATGCAAGTGGAACCATGACTGAGCAAAATTTCTAGGGGGTGAAATTTTTGCAGTGTCCAAATTGGACAAACTTTATGTCAATCTTACACTTCTCGACGACATGAACCCGATGGCACAATTAGTTTCCTGATCTGAGCAACAGATTTGCATAGGACCTAGAGGAGGGAATATTTGAGGAATCTAGGGGGAATATAAAAGATTCCTTGAGCCCTAGATTTCCACTTTCTCAGAATTCAGAAATTTGACAGTCAATTTTGCACTATTCAACGCAAAAAAACTGATGGTGTGTTCATATTTTCCATTTCCTCATTCTATATTTCAGCCACTTTTCAAAGTGTAGTGCAGGTGTTAGTTTTCATGTGCGAGCAGCTATTTCATGATATTCGATGCCACGAAATTGATGGTGTGACCAACTTTAGAAATTTGACATCCTTTTTTCAAATGGCCTCTAGATGCGAGGTATATGTAGTGTGTTCATGTATTTCTTTTGCTATGCATTGTGCTGCACATACCCTTGTTTGATGTTTGATGAGGGATCTTGTTTCTTACTTGTTTTCATGATTCATTCTTGATGTGATGTGGAATCGTTTGTGGGATGTACTTGTTGTCATGATTCTTCATGTTTCATTTGAGGTCCCTTTGTCATTATATTGATGGGATACTCATGTTTTTCACCATGTATGTTTGCATTGAGATCCCTTTTATGCCATGTTGGCGGGATGCTCATCATGCATGAGTTTGTGTCATGTTGATAAGAGCCCTTTTTGACTGAGAGTTCCTGTAGCGGAACATCTCTTGGAGCCACTCCTGCATGAGGGAATTTTCCTTGTATGATAGTGACATCACCACTTATGTACATCATCACTATTGATAGCACTTAATGCAGGGACCTACACCATCTTGACAACGAGGCCCAGAGACATAGTCCCTCGTAGACAAACTCTGTTATCAACGACTTATTTTTTCATGTGTCGAAGATTGACAGGTTCCTCTTATTTACAACGTGCGGATGTATTCATTTATGTTGTTTTAAAAATGAAATTTAACACATCATGAAAGTAAAAGGTCTTGGAAGGGTCCTTTGCCACACTCGGACCTAGATCACTAAATAAATCAATTTATAAAGTTGTACATATTGTTGATATTTTTATGAGGGAAATTTTTCGTTTACATGGAATACCTAAGATGGTAATTTATAATAGTGATGTAAAGTTCGCTTTTGTTTTTTGTAAGGTGTTATGCTCTTGTACTAATAGGTGTCATATTTCATGATTGACACTGATGAGCTCTGTGATATGTTCATACCTTTTTCTTGTTGCAAAGGTTTTCCATATTGTCAAAAAATAAAAAATGAAAAATTTTAAAAATGAAAAGAGGGTATGCCCTAAAAGAAAAATCAAAGGGTGAAAAGAATAAAATGGTCAAAAAAAAAAGTGAAAGAAATGAACCCCAAACAAAATAGACCAGGAAAGTGTGCAAGTCCAAAATGCCACTACTATTTTATTTTCTATAATAATCTGATTGTGTGCAGCCTCGTGATTTATGCCACCATTGATGAATGGCCAAACAACTTACTCTTGGCTAGTTCATGGTTAAATTCCCTGTTTTAGAAATAGAGAATAAAATCTGACCAAACTATTTATCTTGGCAGATAAGTAGGCAGATTGGGTAGAATGGTGTTACAAAATGATACTTGTGATAGATTTTGTCTCCAAAATGTCAACTTTCAATTTAATCACAAGTACCAGACAGACATCATACTGGAAGCAGCTCAAGTGAAGCAAGGTTACATGACTAATTCCCCTTCATATTTTTCCCTAAACATTCACTAATCTCCCCCAAGGTATTAAGATCTATTCTTAATATCATTCATAACCCATTAATTTCATTTCATAACATTCTCCTAAGTGAAATCCCAATTTTTTCTTAGAAATACTGTGCCATGTCACTTAAAAAGCCCCTTTTTATCTCTAGCCTAAGTTTGAAGATATGCATAAAAAGCTTTAACTTAGCACTTTATTGTTTTCTTTCATATTAACTTCTAAAGATTATTATATAAATCCCGAAAAAAGTTACCCTTTTCCTGTAATATGTAAGTATAGTTAAAACCCCAAATATTACATAATTCCTGCCCCGATGGTATATAAACCATTATAAAGTCAAGTCTTGGGATTAATAGATTCAGTTGAAATTGATTAATAGCCTCCCCACCGCACGACAAAACTACGGGATTAGTTAACCCCCGGTTAGCTAATAACCATCCCCCCGACCAATCGAAACGCGCCTGATACGATTAAATTATGTTTTCTTAACCCGGGCCTGCTACATAACTTCCCGCCTTGTCTCACTCCCATCCGTCGTCCAATCTCCACCTAATCATCTGACGGTCGATGGTGATATTGCAACCCCCCTTCCCTCCGCCTTTTAACTCGCGATCGCTCGGCGGTTTTCCACCGTACCTCCACCATGCATCGCTCATTCAACCTGCTCGCTTGCCCCCCATATGAAACCACCCGACCCCAAAATTGGTATGGGGTAAACCGCCTACAACCCTTCGCTAACGACAAAATGTCACATCACTCTTACATCAGCTGCTAAATAAATGCCAAAAAAAGCCCCACCAAAACCAAATTTCGTTAAATTGATGGGAAAATATCATTTTCACCCTTATTCCCTGAGAACTATGCTCCATGCAAATTACGTCCAGTCCACCACCCAGCCAAGAAACTTCAGCGTCGTGCTTTGCAGTTCATCATTCAACCTGCGAATTACACGATTTGCCTCTTAAACGTAAGTATTTACCCAATTCACTTCGTGAACCTGTAATTTCAGTCTTTTCACTGAGAATTTTACTTAAAAGAGCTGAATTCAAGTTGAAATCATTTCAAAGCTACCATAAAAACACCCCCAAGCCTGTTGTTTAGTCCATTGTTTCCGTAGAAGCCCGAATTCCAGTTTGAAAACACAAGAACCAAATATGGAAGCTCCCATAGCCTTGAATGTCGCGCCCCTAAACATACCTCATAAAGACTTAGATTATCTACCCTTGGCCGACAAATATTTTCAAATAAAAGAGTTATCTGGTGATATGAACCATCTCCAGGCTTTCTGCCAAGTCAGGGATAGTCATCTAAACAACTCTGATATTTTTGGAATATGGGAATCTAACCTTCCCATATACTTCCTCCCCTCATTCCATTTTTCCCAAACATCATTCACCAATGTTGTGCCAACTATGACCTTGTCCATAGAGTAGTTATGTCTCCTTCCCAAACTGTCCTTTTTCCCATAACTACTGAATCTATCAATGAGATGTTACAGTTCCATCCCACTCAGCCCCTTGCTCGTCTCTCCATGGGATTTTTACTTGAACAAGGATCTCAATTTTCCAATTCAGAGATAACCCGTATTGCTCAAATTTTCATGAAACCAAATTGCCAGCCCCAAGGCCCACCTCCCTATTTGCATACCTGGTTCACTAAAACTAGAAAAATTATTGTTGACATGATATCCCTGATCTTGGGATTTAAGTCCAGTGAATTTGTTGATGACATCACCCTAGTTCTGTTATCAATGTTCACTCCAGGACAGCCCCCTGCTGTCAAGTATGACTATGCCACTTTTATTGCCAACAAAATCGATGATCAATTTATAAATTTGGATAGAGAAGGAATCTTCAAATACACATCTTTTATAAACCATATATTGTTATATTATCAGCTAGACAGCTTTCCATTTACCACCAATAAATTAGACGCAAAAGGAAATCAAAGGTCTGTAATCTTTTGGAGCTTAGTCTTCCATAATACTTGTGATTCCCCTTATACCTATAGTGAATTCATTGACTTATTTGTACATCTAGCCTCCAGTATGTTGATAGGAGCTCCTCCTCCTAGGATCACTACTGACATGAAGAAGATTTTGTAGCTTTCTAAACACTACAGGATAGGTGACTGGTACCTGTACCAAACTCACACAGAAATTAGAATGTATGGGTGTGAACTTTGCCCTTTCAAGTTGCCTAGATATGTGCCCATGAGATTATTTGCATTAGAATATTTCAAGCAGATCATCAATGCAGACTTAACCCACTTTTGTAATGTAAAGAAAAAGGCTCAGCTGAGAATCAAAAACCAGTTAGGTCCTTATGTCATCAATTCTAGAGGTGCATGGAAAGATGTTGAGAAGATATTAGAAGAACACCTTAAATTGAAGAAGAGTTTTTGGTGGGTTCCATATGACCCAAATAGTTTCATAAGTGACACAAGGGTAAGAAACAAACTGTCAGTTTATATACATCATAAGATCCCAGAAATTGAACAGTTTACAAATCAGGATGAATGGGTAGAAGGGACTTTAATAGAAGAAATTAGTGAGCAAGAAAAGATGGAAAATTCCATGAAAGATCTTGAAAAAACCCTTGACCTGGACTCTTTTGGACAAGTATCTTTCAAGTTGCCTCAAAAATCAAGAGTTGGTACATCCTCTACTAGAATTTCTCAGCAGCCTGTACAGGAAACCAGTACACCAGTTACAGGAACTTACAAGGGTAAAGAGGTGGCAAACGCAGAGTAGCTTCCAATGACAGATCAACAAGAACAAATTCCTCCAGCCCAAACTAAAGCATTGCAAACTCCTCTAAATGAAGAAAGAAATAGGAAAATAGACAGAGAAACCACTCTCCCCACAGGTGGACCTACAGAACAACCAGGTGCAAAGAGGCAAAGATTGAATCCTCTATCAGAAGATGAAATTATTGAAGAAACAACAGATAGCCAGAGGATAGAAAGGGTAGCCAGCCAACAGACTTCCCCAATTGTAGAAACATCAACTAGCTCATATAGGCAGGAGCTAGAAAGACAGTATAGTGTAGAAGTATCTTCTACTAGGCCACAAAGAAAACATGCCATAGACATTAAAAAGACTTTCACAGAGATAAAAGCCAAAAATGATCCTGTGAGAATTCAAATTTATAGCCAATACTTGAAGATGGCCCCTGCAAACTAGCAAATATTAATGTCTTCCTATGACATTAAGGAAGGTAAAATGTTAATGAGTTATTTTAAGCCAAAGTTACAGCAACCCCAGTCAGCAGTAGATTACATTAGAAAAAACTTGGATATCCTAGCCAAAGACATTCATCCAATGGACCAAATTGAACTTCACAAGCAGACTGGGGAAATGGTCTATTCCACACTGGCTAACAAAGCAATGTTGGCCCACCAGTTACAAAACTCCTTGGACAACACAGCAGCTCAACTACATTTGGAAGAAGCCTCTTCTCTGGCCAAGGATAACAGAATCAAATCATTAGAAGAGATCATCATTGAACTGAGACATGACCCCAAAGATGCTAAAGGCATAAAAGCACTAATCAATAAGAAAGAAGAGGACATTTCTACCCTGAGGAAACAGCTGAAGCTATCTCCTTCAAGGCACCCACAGACTGCAGAAATTATAGAGCAGAAACCAGAAGAAGACATGATGGACCTGCTCATGAAACTAAATGAAAGATTAACCGAAACAGAGTAGGCACTGGAAAAAGCACTAAAATAGAAGCAGTGAGAGTCGACCTCCGAGCCACCTGAGGTAATCCCTATAGTCACGACTGCAATCCCCTCAAAAATTGGATCAACATTGGCCCCAAATGTCCCAGCAGTCACATCAGAGGTAATCACAGGTACGTCATCAGCAAGAGCACCACCAGGCAACAGTACTAATATGAGCACAGAAGAATTGGTAAAGGCCATGGAAGAATTAAAGCTACAAGTGTCAGAATTGAAATTGGCAAAATAGAAATTGGATAAGGAAGAGAGAAATTATGATATTTCCAAAATCAATGTTGTGGAAAAAACCAGGGAGGTTAAAGCCTTAGAGAGTAAAGTCAAAACATTAGAACAAGAGCTCACCTTTGATAAGCCCTTGGCAGAGATCAGAAAAATCCTTTGGGAAAATGTCACCCAGTCTATAAATGATGGCTAGCTATCCAAGTGATCTATGAGCAGATTGGCTTAATAAACATAGCCCACGAAGTAATTCAGCAGACAAGAGCACAGTTAGGAAAAATGCTTGAAGAAGCTAATCGGCTTATACATTTTTGAACACCCACAATGCAGAACAATTGGAGCAACTTGGCATTCAAGACAGGATAGACACAATTTTGGAAATCAAAAAAGTTCTAACCAAGACAACTTTAATGTAGAACTTGGAGAGAAGGTGTCAAGATATGCAAGTGGAAATCAATGCATTTATGGAGAAGTTCATAGTTTTACTGAGTAAAGGGCTACCAAGACCTTTGGTCATCAATGATAAGTTAATGAAACACATTGATTGTGTTGATAAATTGAATAAGTATGTTGGAAATCAAGCTAGCGCATCATCAAGTACATCGGAAGTGAAGGCACTTCCATCTGGTGGAGTTCTCTATGACAACTTAGAGAATTTATTCTACATTGAGCACGAGGTAAAGCATCTATTCACCATTCAACCTAATTTCTTCAGATATACAGAGACTGATGAAACTCTCAGAAAACTTCAGAGGCATAAATTGCCAGAGAAGAAATGGTGGGAAGATATGTTTGAAATTTTATAAAATTTCTCTTGGGTGAAGCATAAATTTTGGGCTATTCTATCATGATAAGATAAACAGGGATGAATGAGGGTCAAACGGGTTAAAGTGTATCAGATCAGGATTGAAGAATATCCTACAAAGATGAAGTAGCCAGCACAGAGTATCAGTGGAAGACAATTGTAAACCGACTCGCAGAGCCTGCCTCCAGCACATCCGACAAAGACGGAGCAGCTAGCATGGCATCAGTCTATCTTTTCCATGTTTTCAAGACTATTTGTCTCTATCTTTTGTAAAAAACGATTATTCATCACTAGATATTATCTCCATGAGATATTTTGTAAGATATTTTGTATAAATACCCCCCCAAACGAATTATTTAGGGGTTGGTGAGTATTACTAGATTTTGCTGTAACATTGAGTTTTGGAATAGAAAGTTGTCGGAATCAACTGTTGTTGGGCTCACTAGATGAAGAATTGAAGCAAAGGACTTGTTATAGGATTCTTGAATCAACCGCCGGACCAATAAGTCCCTTATATCTGTGTTTTAAAGTTTTTCTGGTTCCTTATATCACCCGTGTTTCATAATCTGGATGATAAAGATAAAGATTAATTCAGAATATGCTTGAATGCACTCTGTTTTCATCTGTTATCATTCTATGTTTTCTCTTCAGAATTAGAATAAGTAGTGTAAATCTTAATTGTTCATGTTTCCTAATTCTTTCAAGTTGATTATTTGTTAAAGAATTCTTAAACTGCTATTTAGTAGTAATCATCCACTTTCCCTCTTTAAATAGGTTGAAGGATTCTTAACTGTCTTTCACCCAATTTGAAACCATTCCATCTGTTTTGGCTCTTTATTTGTTCCCTATTTGACTACCTTGCTCTGTGGAACCATCCTCTATTAAGAAACCAAATCCAGAAAGACATCCTCATTGGCTCCATTAGCCCAATGGACTGAACTACTCAGTTTTGCACCTCTGCTCTATTGAATCTCACCACTCAAAAATCAAACAAAAGCCCTGAACCTCATAAATAGCCTAATATCTTTCAAAACAAAGTTAAATCATAAGGAGAAAGCCCTCTATGGATACAGATTGGCTAGATCCTATTTCTAAAACATTGGTTTGTGGTTACCTCGGCCTCCTTTCCCTTTCTTACAACTTTGGGGAAAACCTGAGTGATAACATTATTGGCGACTCAGCTGGGGACCAAATAATCTATTTGTTACTGCTGTCCACTTTATAATCTACAGATAGAGCCTGAAGTTAGCCAGGTAGCCTTTGAAATGCTTTTTCTTTGCAATGGCAGAAATAAATGAATGCTACTTCAGTCTATCTCCTGTCTAGCTTATAGATTGGGCAATTGGTTCTGAATACTTGATCAGTTCCTCTTTTAAAAATATTTAAGAAAGTTCACAATTCCCATATCCAAAGTCTCTTAAAGAAATTGTTAAAGTTGTATTGTCAAAACCCATTTACACAAAAAAAGAAATAACACACCTAGAAGCCTGGCTTCAGAAAGGATTCATTACACCAGATCAAATCCTGATCCAAATCAACCACCTGTGTTTTAAAATCCTAATTTGATTCCTAGGATTCTTAGAAGACAAGAGAGCCAAGAAAATTTTGCTATTTCTCGGCCTCTATTCAGATCAAAATCCTGTCCTGTGAGGTGGATCCACTTTGAGGATGAACCTTTTGCTGAGTATTTTGAAAGCTCTTCATTTGTAACCTTTTCGGAATCTGGGTTGACCCACACAATTCAAGATCCAATATTCATTGAAAATTTGCAGCATGGAGTTGTTGCTTCACATCTTGACACACATCTGCAGAACTCCATTCAACCTAAGCTTACCTTTGAAAAAACACCAAATATTTTTGTGATTACTGTCGCTTCTCCAAGTTCACCATCAACACCTCAGCCTTCCCAACCTCAAGCTACCCCTTCCACTCCTCCATCTACTAGCCATATTCCCATTGTCGTCCCTACTACACCAGTTGTCACATATATTCCTGCTACCATGGCAAACAAGTATACTCCTCCAAACTTACCTGCCAATCCAGGGGCTATTCCCCAAGACTATCACAGTAAAATCACTCCTTTTGTTGGCATAGGTACATACACAGCTCAACAATATACTAAAAAAATGACAAATTACTTTGAAATATATGAGGTTGATGCTGATGATGTTAGAATGAATGTTTTTGGTCAAAGTTTGACTGGAGATGTTAGAACATGGTTTAGAGCCCTCCCTGCAAACAGTATCAATGACCCACAAGCTCTTTATCGAACCTTCTTGAATAGATGGGAAAAGAAAAAAGATCCTCTCCACATTTTATCAGAATATGAAGGCTTAAAAGGAGGTACCCAAGAAACTGTCCAAGGTTACTGCACTAGATTCAATAATGTCTACAATACTATTCCTCAAAATCTCATACCTCCTCCAGATTTGGCCTTGATTAAATTCCCTGATGCATTTGATTCTGATATGGCATACCAACGTAGGGAAAGAGCTCCTCGAGACTTAGAAGAGATGTAGAGTATAGCTATCAGTGTTGAGGCCAACCTGATTTCTAAACGAGCTAGAGCCAGAGCTGAAAGGAGGACACCTTTCAAAGAAGAACCTTCTGCCTTTGAACAGAAATTAGATGCTATTATTAAAGGAATGTATAGGCTTGGAGATAGAGTAGAAACAATGAGAGAAAATCCCCTTGGGATGGTCAACCAAGCAATACTGGGAGAAATCCAAATTTCAGAAATAATCAAAACCCTAATACTGGAAAGGTTGTCCCTCACCAAAACATTAGGCCCCCATTCCAGGAAAATTATGTTGAAGCCTCAACTTCTGATGAACCACTAGAAGACACTCAAATTAACTTAATGGGGCTCAACAATGAACAACAAGTTTTCCTAACCTAAGAGGACCAAGAAGCTCACACTCTTAAACAATTCCAAACTCAGTCAAGTGAATCATTTGATTTTGGGGAGGGATATGACGCAGCCATTTATGAAGTCCACAAGCAATACAATTTGAGGAGAAAAAAGAATAGATGTCCTTGAAACCAGTAAATAGAAAGATACCAAGCAACCTAACAAAGCTAAGATCAATAACCCCTCTGTGCAAGTCCTTCCTAGAACAGGTCCTAACCCAAATAATCCAATAATTGAAGATGTATCAGGCAATCAACGACTTGACAGACAACCTTCCACTTCCATTCCTCTCAAAGGGAATGTGGAAGAACCTCCAGAAATTGATTTGGAAGTAACTTCAGCCCAAAACCCCACTCATAGAAAAGAGAAAAACACATAAAATACAACAGAAAAAGAGAATCCCACTATCCCAAATACAAAAACTCAAACTGAAAAACCTTTCAATATTGAGACTGAAATAGGAAAATTAAAGATAGTAGTTCCATTGTTAGAATTGGCTAAACATGATGTCTACAGAGGTCAAATTAGTAGATCACTCCAAATTTCTGTGAAAAGAGATTCAGTAAATGTTTTTGATGACCAGTCTGAATTAATTTTTGGCCCTGAGGTAAATGGAAAATCAATAGATGGAGGTGTTCCTCCTTTCTATGTAAGTTTGAACATACATGATAAAATACTTCATAATGCCATGTTTGATTATGGTGCTTCTCATAACTTAATGCCTAAATCTGTAATGGAGAAGTTGAACCTAGATATTACCAGGCCATACAAAGCCTTATTCTCTTTTGATTCAAGCCAGGTCAGATGCCTAGGATTGATCAAAGATTTATGTGTATCATTAGTTCAATACCCTGCCAAAACCATCTTAATGGACATAGTGGTAGCTGATATTCCACCAAAATATGGCATGTTATTGTCTAGATCTTGGGGTGCAAAGCTCCAAGGATCTTTACAGTTAGACATGTCCTATGCTACTATTTTAGTATTTGCTCAACCAAAGAAATTGTACCGAGAAACTTTAATGAAATATGTGATAAGTAGCAAAGAGAAACCCAAAAATTTCCCTATCTACTCCATGCACTCTAACATGGACTCCTTCATTCTCTACAATGTTGAAATTGAACCTTCAACTGATGTCAAGGTTTTAGCATTTGAACATAAAGAAATTTCAAACAGAAAGTCTAGTGTTCACATTCAAAAAATTTCTAACAATGATATACTAGACACTCAAGAGAAACCAGATCAAACTAAAGAACCAGATCTTCCTATTAAACAAATTTCTGATACTCCTGATACCAATTGTGAAAATGAAATTCTCTGGTACTTAGAATTTTATGGTTCGGTTAATAAATTAGGAGCATGAGCTGGAATTTGGGTGCATAATCTAGAAAATGATCATGCTGAAGGGCATGCTTATAGATTAAACTTTAGATGCACCAACAATATGGTTGAATAAGAAGCCCTATTGCTAGGGCTTAAATTGATCAAAAGTTTAGGGGAAATCAGGGTATCCATTTTGGCAGATTCTGATTTAGTCATTCAAGAGATAAAAGGGAATTTCCTCACAAATGATCCGAGTTTAAGATATTACAGAGGAACAACGATTGAAACCCTCAATGCATTTCTTGAAACACAGCCTACTAAAATTCCAAGAAAACATAAATTGCATGCTCACAGCTTAGCAACATTTGCCAGTACTTGTAAATTACCATTTGAGCCCAATCATCAATTCACAACTGAGATTAGACACAGGCCAGCCATACCTGACAATGTAAAGAACTGGAAAGTGTTTGATAATGATATTCAGATTAACAATTTCTTGACCCTAGAGGAAGAGTTTTCTAGCACTAATATAGGCATAGACACTATTAGTGAGTTTGAGCAAATAGATAAAATAGAAACATGCATTTCAGTAGAAAGTGCAACTCAAACGCTTCACCCAACAAAATTTACCAATAAAGAAATGCAAGATCTTAAAGAAATAGACGTCGATGATATTATCGAAGGGGAATCTGAAGTTATTAATTTGAAAGACAATCATTTGCCCCAAGGATTAACTCATTTGGAAGATTTCTTCGATTTTAATGATATCCCAAAGAAACCCAAGATGCAACCTCCAAAAGCAGACATTGAAGACTGTAACATAGGAACTGAATAAAATCCAAAAATGATAAAATTATCCAAAACTTTGGCCCCTGATCAAAAACTTAAATATGTTGAACTAATCAAAGAATTCCAGGATGTTTTTGCCTGGAGCTATGAAGATCTGAAATCTTATGACACCTCTGTAATTCAACATACGATACCCCTCAAGGAAAATAAAAAACCATTCAAACAAAAGCTCAGAAGAATTAACCCTGTACTACTTCCCTTAATTGAAAAAGAAATCAAACAAATGTATGAAGCAGGGATAATTGCTCCTATCAGGTTTTCAGAGTGGGTGTCTAGTTTAGTACCTACTAGGAAGAAAACAGGAGAAATCAGATTGTGTGTTGATTTAAGGAATGTAAATAAGGTTTCTTTGAAAGACCATTACCCATTACCTAAGATGGACCACATTTTACAAAGGGTAGTATGTGCCTCCAGGATTTCACTTTTGGATGGGTTCTCAGGCTTTAACCAGATTCTGGTCCATCCTGATGACCAGGAAAAGACTGCTTTTATAACACCATGGGGAACTTTCAAATATGTTAAAATTCCATTTGGACTTAAGAATTCAAGGGAAACCTTTCAATGAGAAATGGACATATCTTTTGCAAAAGAAATTCACGATTTTCTGGTCATATATCTAGATGACCTTATTGTGTTTTCTAAGTCAGATCAGCAACATTTAGATCATTTTAGACAAATGTTTTTACAATGCAGAAAGTATGGTATCTCATTAAATCCTAAGAAGTCGTTGTTTGGTCTAGAGGAAGGAAAATTGTTAGGCCATATCATCTCCAAAGATGGCATCAAAATTGATCTTGCTAGAATAGAAGCTATCCTACAAATACCCCACCCTAGAATAGAAGCCATCCTACAAATACCCCATCCTAGGAAAGATCAAATTTTTAAGAAGATTCATACCTAATTTGGCCGAAATAATTAGATTGCTAAAAAATATGTTAAAAAATGATTCCAAGGTTAAATGGACATTAGAAGCCAACCAAGCATTTGAAGAAATTAAAATGGCTTTGACAAAAACACTAGTCCTTACAAGTCCAAAGTTTGATAGAGACTTCATAATATTTTCATTTGCATCAGGACACACCATTGTTGTTGTTTTACTACAAAAAGATGATCAAGGATGTGAAAAACCCATAGCTTTTTATAGTAAAGCACTTAGAGATGCACTGCTAAAATACCAAATCATGGAGAAACGGGCTTTTGCACTTGTGAAAGCTATTAAAGACTTCAGAGTCTATATATTGTACTCCCATGTAATAGCTTATGTACCAAGTGTTGTTGTCAAAGACATCCTGACTTAGGGTGGAATTGAAGGCAAACAAGGTAAATGGATAGCTAATATATTGGAGTATGATATTGAAATAAAACCTACAAAGCTTTAAGGGACAGGGATTGGCTAAACTCGTGACTGAAACCAACTTTCAAGCCTTGGATATCAATGAACTGGATAACGAACAAGAGATGGCGACTCCAAAAATCAGCCGGGCCTTCTTAGAATCACCTTGGTATGCTGATATAACTCATGTATTATTAAACCTGTAGGCTCCTCCAAGGTTATCCAGAACAAAGAAAAGGTTTTAAAAGATGAAGCTACAAAATTTTGTATTTTAGATAATGCTTTATTCTCGAAAAATTGTGAAGGTATTCTATTGAATTGTTTAATGAAAGATGAAGCTGACAAAGTTCTCAAAGAATTTCATGCAAGGGACTGTGGTGGACATCTTTACTGGAAATCAACTGCAGACAAAATCCCAAGGGCTGGATTATATTGGCTCACCTTGTTTGCCGATGTAAAGAAATTTGTCACCGCTTGCCACAAATGTCAAATTTTTTAAGGCAAGAGAAAACTTTTACCTCTACCCCTTAGACCAATTTCCACTGAAAATCCCTTCCAACAATGGGGTTTGGACTTCATTGGGGAAATCCATCCTCCCTCTTCTAGCCAACATAAATGGATCCTCACTACCATAGATTATTTCACCGAATGGATGGAAGCCATTCCTTCCAGACAAGCCAATGATACAGTGATTATAGGATTCTTAGAAACCAACATATTGTCTCGATTTGGCTGCCCTGAGAAGATCATAACCGACAATGTTGTTGCTTTCAAATCCAAGAAAATGATAAGTTTATGTAACAAATACCATATCACTTTAGGCCATTCCACAGCCTATTACCCTCAAGGTAATGGTCTAGCTGAGTTTTCCAATAAAATATTGATTAATATTATTAAGAAATTGTTGGAAGAAAACAAGAAACACTGGCACAAGAAACTTACAAATGCATTATGGGCAGACAGACTAACCACAAAGAGATCCATTGGAACTATCCTTTATGAATTAGTTTATGGCATGGAGGTCGTATTTCCTTCATCTTTAGGAGTTCTTGTAATGAAATTACTGCAAGAAGCTCAGGTGGAACCCAATGACATTCAAAGAAGAATAAATCAGACCATCCATTTGCAGCAGACCAGAGAAGAGGTATACCAAAGATCCCAAGTGCTACAAGAAAAACTCAAGAAAATATTTGATAAGAGGACCAAGGCAGAAGATTTCTACCTTGGGGAAAAAGTTTTAAAATGGGATTCCAGGAGAGGAGACAAAGGAAAACATGGGAAGTTTGACTTCCTATGGAAGGGGCCCTTTATTATCTAGGCCTTACAAGGGAACAATACTTACTTTTTGAAGAACCTAGATGGTACAGAAACAAAAGAAGGGCCAGTTAATGGTCGGATGCTGAAACACTACTTTGATACAAATTTTTGATGTATTCTTTCTTTAACATGTATATACTATATCCTTGGCAATGTATTACTTTTGGTCGGATGGTAACTTGCTGAAGTTGAAGCCTAAGGAGAAGGCCCTAAGCTTCACAAGTGTGACTGTCATACGATATAATAAAGTAACCAGTGGAAGTTGATTTCAGAGCACAGTCAAAGTTATGGAGAAGGCAATCTAACCTGCTGTTCTTGACTTTCCGCGAGGGAAAGCCATCCCTAATTGGAGCCACCGTTATGCTCCTATAGCAATAGGTGTCATATTTCATGATCGACACTGATGAGCTCTATGATATGTTCATACCTTTTTCTTGTTGCAAAGATTTTCCATATTGTCAAAAAATAAAAAATAAATATTAAAAAAATTAAAGGAGGGTATGCCCTAAAATAAAAATCAAAGGGTGAAAAGAATAAAATGGTCAAAAAAAAAGTGAAAGAAATGAACCTCAAACAAAATAGACCAGGAAAGTGTGCAAGTCCAAAATGCCACTACTATTTTATTTTTTGTAATAATCTGATTGTGTTCAGCCTGGTGATTTATGCCACCATTGATGAATGGCCAAACAGCTTAATCTTGGCTAGTTCATGTTTGAATTTCCTGTTTTAGAAATAGAGAATAAAGTCTGACCAAACTGTTTATCTTGGCAGACAAGTAGGCAGAGTGGGTAGAATGGTGTTATAGAATGATATCTGTGATAGATTTTGTCTCCAAAATGTCAACTTTCACTTTAATCACAAGTACCAGATAGACATCATACTGGAAGCAGCTCAAGCGAAGCAAGGTTACATGACTAACTCCCCTTCATATTTTTCCCTAAACTTTCACTAATCTCCCAGAAAGTATTAAGATCTGTTCTTAATATCATTCATAACCCATTCATTTCATTTCATAACGTTCTCCTAAGTGAAATCCCATTTTTTCTTAGAAATACTGCACCATGTCACTTAAAAAGCCCATTTTTATCTCTAGCCTAAGTTTGAAGATATGCATAAAAAGCTTTAACTTAGCGCTTTACTGTTTTCTTTCATATTAACTTCTAACGATTATTATATAAATCCCGAAAAAATGTTACCCTTTTCTCGTAATATGTAAGTATAGTTAAAACCCCAAATATTACATAATTCCCACCCCGATGGTATATAAACCATTATAAAGTCAAGTCTTGTGATTAATAGATTCATTTGAAATTTATTAATAGCCTCCCCGTTGCGCGACAAAACTACGGAATTAGTTAACCCTCAGTTAACTAATAACCATCACCCCGACCAATCGAAACGCGCCCGATACAATTAAATTATGTTTTATTAACCCGAGCCCGCTGCATAACTCCCTGCCTTGTCTCACTCCAGTCCACCGTCAGATCTCCACCTGATCATCTGACGGTCGACGGTGATATCACGACCCCCCTTCCCTCCAGCTTTTAACTTGCGATCACTCGGCAGTTTTCCACCGTACCTCTGCCACGCATCACTCATTCAACCTGCTCGCTTGCCCCTCGTCCAAAACCACCCGACCCCAAAAGTGGTGCGGGGTAAACCACTTACCACCCTCGGTTAACGACAAAATTTCCCATCACTCTAACGTCAGCTGCTCAATAAATGCCAAAAAAAGCCCCGCCAAAACCAAATTTCGTTAAATCGATGGGAAATTGTCATTTTCACCCGTATTCCCTGAGAACTATCCTCCATGAAAATTACGTCCAGTCCACCACTCGGCGAAGAAACTTCAGTGTCGTGCTCTGCAATTCATCACTTAACCTGTGAATTACATGGTTTGCCTCTTAAATGTAGGTATTTACCCAATTCACTTCGCGAACCTGTAATTTTAGTTTTTTCACTGAGAATTTTACCTAAAAGAGTCGAATTCAAGTTGAAATCCTTTCGAAGCTACCATAAAAAGACCCCCAAACCTACTATTTAATCCATTGTTTCCATAGAAGCCTGAATTCCAGTTTGAAAACACAAGAACCAAATATGGAAGCTCCCATAGCCCCGAATGTCGCGCCCCTAAACGCACCTCATAAAGACTTAGGTTATCCACCCTTGGCCGACAAATAATTTCAAATAAAAGAGTTATCTGGTGATATGGACCATCTCCAGGCCTTCTGCCAAGTCAGGGATAGTCATCTAAACAATTCTGATATTTTTGGAATATGGGAATCTAACCTTCCCATATACTTCCTCCCTTCAGTCCATGTTTTCCCAGACATCATTCACCAATGTTGTGCCAACTATGACCCTGTCCATAGATTAGTTATGTCTCCTTCCCAAACTATCCTTTCTCCCATAACTGCTGAATCTATCAATCATATTTTACAGTTCCATCCCACTCAGCCCCATCCTCGTCTTTCCATGGGATTTTTACTTGAACAAGCATATTAATTGCTTAATTCAGAGATAACCCGTATTTCTCAAATGTTCATGAAACCAAATTGCCAGCCCCAAGGCCCACCTCCCTATTTGCATACCTGGTCCACTGAAACTGGAAAACTTATTGTTGACATGATATCCCTAATCTTGGGACTTAAGTCCAGTGAATTTGTTGATGACATCACCCTAGTTCTATTATCAATGTTCACTCCAGGATAGCCCCCTGCTGTCAAGTATGACTATGCCACTTTTATTTCCAACAAAATCCATGATCAATTTATAAATTTGGATAGAGAAGGAGCCTTCAAATACACATCTTTTATATACCATTTGTTGTTATATTATCAGCAAGACAGCTTTCCATTTCCCACCAGGAAATTAGAATCAAAAGGAAATCGGAGGTCTGTAATATTTTGGAGCTTAGTCTTCCATAATACCTGTGATTCCCCTTATACCTATAGTTAATTCATTGACTTATTTTTACATCCAACCTCCACTCTGTTGATAGGAGCTCCTCCTCCTAGGGTCATTGGCAACATGAAGAAGATTTTGTAGCTTTCTGAACAGTACAGGATACGTGACTGGTAACTGTACCAAAATCACACAGAAATCAGAATGTATGGGTGTGAACTTTTCCCTTTCAAGTTGCCTAGATATGTGCCCATGAGATTATTTGCATTAGAATATTTCAGGCAGATCATCAATGCAAACTTAACCCACCTTTGTAATTTAAAGAAAAAGGCTCAGCTGAGAATCAAAAACCAGTTAGGTCCTTATGTCATCAATTCTAGGGATGCATGGAAAGATGCTGAGAAGATATTAGAAGAACACCTTAAATTGAAGAAGAGTTTTTGGTGGGTGCCGTATGACCCAAATAGTTTCATGAGTGACAAAAGGGTAAGAAGCAAGTTGTCAGTTTATATACATCATAAGATCTTAGAAATTGAACAGTTTGCAAATCAGGATGAATGGGTATAAGGGACTTTAATAGAAGAAATTAGTGAGCAAGAAAATATGGAAAATGCCATGAAAGATCTTGAGAAAACCATTGACCTAGAATCTTTTGGACAAGTATGTTTCAAGTTGCCTCAACAATCAAGAGTTGGTACATCCTCTACTAGAACTTCTCAGCAGCCTGTATAGGAAACCAGTACACCAGTTACAGGAACTTACAAGGGTAAAGAGGTGGCAAACGCAGAGTAGCCTGCAGTGAGAGATCAGCAAGAACAAATTCCTCCAGCCCAAACTAAAGCAGCAGGAATTCTAGGATTGTAAACTCCTCTAAATGAAGAAACAAACAGGAAAAGAGACATAGAAGCCACTCGCCCCACAGATGGACCTGCAGAACAACTAGGTGCAAAGAGGCAGAGAATGAATCCTCTATTAGAAGATGAAATTATTGAAGAAACCACAGACACCCAGAGGATAGAAAGGGTAGCCAACCAGCAGACTTCCGCAGTGGTAGAAACATCAACTAGCTCATATAGGAAGGAGCTATAAAGACACTACAGTGTAGAATTATCTTCTACCAGACCACAAAGCAAACATGTCACAAACATTAAAAAGGCTTTCACAGAGATAAAAGCCAAAAATGATCCTGTGAGAATTTAAATTTATAGCCAATACTTGAAGATGGCCCCTGCAAACCAGCAAAGATTAATGTCTGCCTATGACATTAAGGAAGGTAAAATGTTAATGATTTAGTTTAAGCCAAAGGTATAGCAACCCCAGTCAGTAGCAGATTACATCAAAACAAACTTGGAGGTCCTAGCCAAAGACATTCATCCAATGGACCAAATTTAACTTCACAAGAAAACCGGGGAAATGGTCTATTCCACACTGGCTGACAAAGCAATGTTGGCCCACTAGTAGCTCAACTACATTTGGAAAAAGCCTTTCTCTAGCCAAGGATAACAGAATCAAATCATTGGAAGAGATCATCATTGAACTGGGACATGACTCCAAAGATGTTAAAGGCATAAAAGCAATAATCAAGAAGAAAGAAGATGACATTGTTGCCCTGACGAAATAGTTGAAGCTACCTCCTTCAAGGCACCCACAGACTCCAGAAATTATAGAGTAGAAACCAGAAGAAGACATGATGGACCTGCTCATGAAACTCAATGAAAGATTAACCGATACAGTGCAGGCACTGGAAAAAGCACTAAAAGATAAGCAGGGAGAGTCGACCTGCGAGCCACCTGAGGTAATCCCTATAGTCATAAACGCAATCCCCTCAACAATCAAATTGGAATTGGCCCCAAATGTCCCAGCAGTCACATCAGAGGTAATCACATGTACGTCATCAGCAGGAGCACCACTAGGCAGCAGTACTAATATGAACGCAGAAGAATTAGTAAATTCCATGGAAGAATTAAAGCTACAAGAGTCAGAATTGAAACTGGTAAAAGAGAAATTGGCTAAGGCGGAGAGAATTTATGATATTTCCAAAACCAATGTTGTGGAAAAAACCAGGGAGATTAAAGCCTTAGAAAGTAAAGTCAAAACATTAGAACAAGAGCTCACCTTTGATAAGCCCTTGGCAGAGATCAGAAAAATCCTTTGGGCAAATGTCACCCAGTCTATAAATAACATATGGCCATCTATCCAAGTGATCTATGAGAAAATTGGCTTAATAAACATAGCCCACGAAGTAATTTAGCAGACGAGAGCACAGTTAGGCAAAATGCCTGAAGAAGCTAATCGACTTATACATTTTTTGAACACCCACAATGCAGAACAGCTGGAGCAATTTGGCATTCGAGACAGGATAGACACAACTTTGGAAATCAAAAAAGTTCTAACCAGGAGAATTTTAATGTAGAACTTGGAGAGAAGATGCCAAGATATGCAAGTGGAAATCAATGCATTTATGGAGAAGTTCATAGTTTTATTGAGTAAAGGGCTACCAATTCCTTTGGTCATCAATGATAAGTTAATGAAACACATTGTTTATGTTGATAAATTGAATAAGTATGCTAGAAATCAAGCTAGCGCATCATCAAGTACATCGGGAGTGAAGGAACTTCCATCTAGTCGAGTTCTCTATGACAACTTAGAGAATTTATTCTACATTGAGCACAAGGTAAAGCATCTATTCACCATTCAGCCTAATTTCTTCAGATATATAGAGACTGATGAAACTCTCAGAAAACTTCAGAGGCATAAATTGCGAGAGCAGAAATGGTGGGAAGATATGTTAGAAATTTTGTGAAATTTCTCTTGGGTGAAGCATAAATTTTGGGCTATTCTATCATGATAAGATAGACAAGGATGAATGAGGGTCAAAGAGGTCAAAGCGTATTAGATCAGGATTGAAGAATACCCTACAAAGACGGAGCAGCCAGCATAGAGTATCAATGGAAGACAGTTGTAAACCAACTCGCAGAGCCTGCCTCCAGCACATCCGACAAAGACGGAGCAGCCAGCACAGCATTAGTCTATATTTTCCCTGTTTTCGAGACTATTTGTCTCTATCTTTTGTAAAAAACGATTAGTCATCACCAGATATTATCTCCATGAGATATTTTGTATAAATACCCCCCCCCCCAAATGAAGTATTTAGGGGTTGGTGAGTATTCCTAGGTTTTGCTATAACATTGAGTTTTGGAATAGAGAGCAGTTGGAATCAACTGTTGTTGGGCTCACTAGATGAAGAATTGAAGCAAAGGACTTGTCACAAGATTCTTGAATCAACCGTCGGACCAATAAGTCCCTTATATCTGTGTTTTAAAGCTTTTTTGGTTCCTTATATCACCCGTGTTTCATAATCTGAATGATAAAGATAAATATTAATTTAGAATATGTTTGAATGCACTCTGTTTTCATCCGTTATCATTCTATGTGTTTTCTTCAAAATTAGAATAAGCAGTGTAAATCTTAATTGCTCATGTTTCCTAATTCTTTCAAGTTGATTATTTGTTAAAGAATTCTTAAACTCCTCTTTAGTAGTAATCATCCACTTTCCCTCTTTAAATAGGTTGAAGGATTCTTAGCTGCCTTTCACCCAATTTGAAACCATTCCATCTACTTTAGCTCTTTATTTGTTCCCTGATTGACTACCTTGCTCTGTGGAACCATCCTCTGTTAAGAAACCAAATCTAGAAAGCCATCCTCATTGACTCCATTAGCCCAATGGACTGAACTACTCAGTCTTGCACCTCTACTCTATTGAATCTCACCACCCAAAAATCAAGCAAAACCCCTGAACCTCATAACTAGCCTAATATCTTTCAAAACAAAGTTAAATCATAAAGAGAGAGCCCTCTCTCGATACAGATTGGCTAGATCCTGTATCTAAAACATTGGTTTGTGGTTACCTCAGCCTCCTTTCCCTTTCTTACAAATTTGGGGAAAACCTGAGTGATAAGAGAAGGCACTCTTTACTGGTTTGGGCACTCAAGTATAGTTTAGTACGACCTACCATCCACAAAAGAATAGTAAAATTAAATGAGTAAATGAATTGTTAGAAGACATGTTAATAATGTACATTATGCAATAACCTACCAAGTGGGAAGATTTCCTCTACCTAGTAGAGTTTACATATAATAATAGTTACCATGTTTACTTAAGAAAGAGAACATTTGAAGTGTTATATGGATAGAGATGTAGGATGCCTATCAAATAGAACAACCTAAAGATAAACTAATATTGGGACCCAACATGTTAAAAGAAATGTTGGATATTGTAAAGAAAGTACAAATGAATTTGAAAGCTACTCAAGATTAGTAGAAAAGTTATCCATACAAGTGAAGAACCTACAGGTAATTTAAGGTGGGATAACATTTTTCTAAAAGGGTTAAACCAAAAAGGATCACATTGAGTTGGTGAGGTTGTGCCAAAATGGGTCCTTGATTTTGTGGCCCTTTCCAAATACTCACTCAAATTGGCCTAGTAGCTTACCAATTGGCTTTACCTCATCATGTACGTGTGCATAACATACTTCATGTCTCTTTGTTGCAGAAGTACATACATGACACTAGACATATTATACATTGGTAGGATGTGCAGGTAATATAATAAAGTGAAATAAATTTCATGTGAAGTTTTATTCAATAAATAATGGATCTTAACAGTAAACTTTATGTGTGATTGTAGGTCAATCTGGACAAAGAATTCATAGTCGAACCACTATGCATTCTCAATCGGAGATATATAATTCTATGAATGTGTGCCCAGGTTAAAGTGCAATGGAAGCACTTTAGCCTGAAAGATATTACCTTGGAAGATGAGCATTTTATGTGTGAATCATATCTTAGCCTATTCCAAAGACTAGAAAACACTGAGGGCTGTGTTTCACTCAAGGCATCGAGATGTAATACCCCTCTATAAATTTGTAAATACTTGAGATACTTTGTTATTTAGCTGGCAAACTATGAACCACGTTAAAGATATGACTTACTTGTGAACATGAATGATTTAACTTTTATTAATAAAGTTATTAAATAGTAAACCATAAAATTAGATGGAAACTAATATTGTAAGAGAGCTTCACATTCCATAATATTGAAAGATAGTAATAGACATACGTAGTTGCCTACACAAACTGTTCTCCTTAGATATAAACTATCTCAATTTGTGAAAAGGAAGTCAAGAGGGGAGAGAAACTTGAGGCAACGTTGAAGGGGAGACTAACTATAAATTGAATACCTCTAAGAAGACGTTGTAGAGGGATGAAGGATGCTACCAAATGTGGAATTCTTGAGATGGTTGGACATTGGAATTCCAACTAAAGCATATCTGCTCACTTTTGAATCGTAGACCGAATTTTGTTGGGATTAGAGAAGTTTTAGGTTGGACCTATTAAGGTATTTGTTCTGAAATTGTTTAGGATATGAACTTTGTCTTGAGGGGAGTCTCAATAGAGTGTACTAATTCTAATTTGGTTGAGAGAAGCATTTTGTGCCTTGTAATTTTGTGGCAGATTTGATTACTCGAGAAATAGGTAAGTGGGACAATTATTTTTAGTAATTATTTTTCTTTTTTTGTGTTTAATGGTTTATTGAGGAATTATGTTCTATTGTTTTTGTGAAAACTATAAGATTGCTGGTATAGATTAGTTCCATATCAAAGTTGACATTGTTCAACAAGCCTATAACAATCCTACCTTATTAGTCAATTTGGAGAAGGAAGACATGTCATGGAAATCGGGTCCCATCAAAACCCCAGACTTAAAGGGAAGTTATTATTACCTTAAAAATAATGCAACTTAAGATTATTTCTGTTGACAAAGGGGTTCCATGAGCCTCATAAGAAAAACATTGGTTTCATAATGAAAAGAAAACTCGAATACAATGGACATAGTAATTGGAATAACAACAAAAAGAAGGGTGTGTAGGTATATACATTTGAATAGTTCCATACAAAATAAACTTTCAAAATTAGTTAGAAACACAACATTGGAATGGTATCTATGCATTGTATGTAGAAATACAAGTCTGAATAACTTTGTAAGCACATGGTCACATATGGTCTCATTCTTGAAAACATTAACAAAGAAACTAAAGACTTTACCCATATCGAATCCGGGTCAAGATAGAGAAAAATGATAACTCTTTATAATTAAAAATAACTTACAACCATTTGTCCTTAGAGTTAACAGAAGAACAATCGACAAAGGTTACAACATTAGTATGCAATTCCAAAAGACTGCAAAGGCAAGTCTTACATTTAAGTGTAATTTATACCAAGGTCAGAGACCGGAACCAAATAGAACTGGGGGTTAATTAATCTCACACATTACACAATAATGAACTAGAGTGATTTTTAACTAAAACTAAACAAATTCTTAAATAGTTCTCAACCACCCAACATTCAGAGGCCACTAGGCCATTAACATTAAACCTTACTATAATTAAAACATAAAGAAATGACCCTAAACAATAAGGAAAACTATGTAGAGTACTTATAATAAGGTCTAACTTCCCATATAGACACTTGTGGCATGCAACAGAGAAGAAGTTAAAAGATGAACCTGGCACCCAACAAATTGGGGCACAGGCATTGTAAATGAATGAGTTGAGATGTGAACCTCTGAATGTCAATTGAGAAGCTAAGTTAGTCAGAGGGTAACAATTAATTGAAGGGAAAAGAAAAAAAAATTGAAAAGGTAGGGTTGCTAGAAGAAATACATGTATGTGGGCATGGGAAAGTGGCCCTAATTCTTTGTAAACCCTGCCAAACAGTAAAATAAACCATAGTCATCAAAGGGAAAATGAAACTAAAAAACAAAATTATCATACCAAAGAAAAAGTCATTTACACTACAAGATATATACCTAGAAATACAACTTTAGAGGTCGTCTATCCTCCTCACCATAGCTCACAAGGATGTTCTATGAAGAAAACAAAAATCCATATTATGCTCGCACCTCAAAGATTTTAGTCTATGAATGACAAGATAATTAGATGATAAAAGGCTTCAAGGAAATATTGTAATAACCTAACATTGAAAAAGTAAATTGTGCTCTAGAAAATGTGTGGTGTTTCCGTCGACCTCATGGCGAGTGTCTTTGTCACAGATCACTTCTCCAGTAAGTGAGAGTTTGAATGAGGTGAGGTGGCACAAGAGGCGAGGGAGGTTAGTTATTTTCGTAACTCCTTATTCCACATCCACCATCGAAATCAAAACCTATAACCTACATCGGCGGATCAAGGCCAACACAGAATCCTAAGATAGTGTAAAATTAGCACAACCACATTAACCAATGTAGTTGATAAATGTCGATAGGCTTATCTAAAACATATATACAACCACATTTTCCAATGTGGTTGATATATGCCCATAGGCTTATATCAACCACATTGATAATTATTATGGGTATTTTTTTAAACACCAACTAATTAGGATTATTAATAACTATATAAATATTAACAACCAGATTATTAATATATATTATTATATTAACATAATACTAGTAATAATAATATAAACTCCTAATGGTTTCTAAAATTATATCTATAGGCAAGTCAAGGAACTATTGAGGAGAATACATTGAGCTCTGCAACTTGATCTAGGGTTGGCGCTAGTGTTTGGGAGTTGGGCACCATAGAGGGATGCATAAAGAGAGTGCTTCTCCCTCCTACAGTCAAGTGGTTATGGATAGAAGCAAGGATGCAGAAAATCAGAGCTTCGAGAAACCTCTGGAGAAGGAAACAGAGGCAAGAAACATGGAAACATTGGGAAGAAGCAAACCTCGTGAACAGGAAGGGGAGCAGTATTAGGAAGCTAGTAAGGAGAAGGAAAAGTGGGTAGCAGTCAAAAACCTACTTCCATAAGGACAACTAGGGTCTGCAAACCCAAGTCAAACATCATACCTCGGGTCAACATAAGTGACCCAGCGCTGCAAGCGCATAGATATCATATGACATAATATGCAGTCATATGCAAATTCATGGGGTTATGGCCGACGAAGAGAGTGTTGCATGTATGGATAAGGAGCCGCTAGAAGCCAAAGGGGGAAATACACCTTCATCTAGGATTTAAGGGCTTCTTCGCAGTAGTATTCACAATCCTAGAGAATAAAGATAGAGTATTTGAAGGAGGACCATATTTCTCTGTTGTGACAGGCCTTTACATGCAGCCATGGATGATGAACTTTGTCTCAAAACGTGAGAAATTCACATTGGTACCAGTATGGATCAGACTATGCTCCCTTCCTCTTAATTATTGGCTACTAGAATCTCTAAAAACAATAGGTAACAAACTGGGGCATTTTCTAAAGATATCAGATGCGACTCTAAAAGGAAAATATACCTCCTTCGCCCAGATATGTGTGCAAATGGACTTATCTCGAGCACTTCCGGACACGATAATTTTAGAAGTATATGATGAAGAATGGGTGCAGACGGTGGACTATGAACACATCCCATTCAGGTGCCACAAATTCCATGAGCATGGGCATCTATATAGAGACTTCCCAACAAACAACATGGAGAGAAATGTCAAAGCCATTGTGGATAAAAATCCCGAGGGTTTTACCAAGGTTGGGGGAAAAGGGAAAGGTGGAAGATGGCCGCAAAAGAAGACCAATGAGGAAAGACAATCGAGCCACAATAGCTTTAAGGTCCTAGAAGAAGAAGAAGGAAACAAAGAAACAAACTAGGAAATGGAGAACATTATCACTGAGAAGGAAAGGGATGATAGCATGGAAGATATCATAGATAACAGCCAGCAAGGAGGATCTGCCAAGCAGTATGGAGATAAATAGGGACCATGATATGACTCCAATTGAGGTGGGAATGGAGGACCATGAACTACAGGAGATTCTAGATAGGAAAATCTTGATCTAAAGAAATTTCTGGAACAACGGACGACCAAAGGAGTGAACTCCCGCCAAAAGAGGAATATGATAGGGTTCAACAGTTCTTCCTATGGAGATCACAATCGAAGGGATCTGCAGTAAAAATAAAACATGAAATCCAGGACCATTGACGGGTTAAGATGACGGAGGAAACACAGACACAATATCCAAAGAACCCAAGCAGGAAAAGAGGAAGAAAAAGACAGAATGAGTTGTTGAATGAATGTGGGAAACAGTTGATTAACTCAAGTAAGATGAAAGATCTCACGAGTTATTCCTTTACAAACCTTTATTAATGAAGCTCACAACCTAGAATATAGAGGCGTGGGAAATAGAAGGAAACAAAGAAATCTCAGTAATAGAATAAAAGAAGAAAAACCAGATATGATTTTTATCCAGGAGACAAAATATTCAGTGGATAAGATTAGATAATTTCATAATAAATGGCTAATCAAGTATGAGTATCTAGAGGTTAAAGCAAAAAACTCAATGGGGGGGATTCACACACTGTGGGATCCTCAGAAATATGTAATCCTGGATGCTAAGGCATCTAGGAACTATCTTTCTTTCGTATGTCAACCTTTAGGTGATAAGGAGATATGCATGATCACAAATCTATATGGACCTCAAAAGCAAGAAGACAAATTCAAGCTTCTCACCTCCCTTGAGGAACTAAGAGCAAGACACCCTAATATGCCCTGGATCATTGCAAGAGATTTCAATATGATAAGGTCTCTTACAGAGAAAAAAGGAAATATCAGACATCTAGGAAGAGACTCCATGGCCTTCCAGAACTTCATAATGAACATGGGGTTAGTGGACACTAAAACAATAAATGGGACCTTCACCTGGAACAACAAGAGGGGAGGGCCTTCACATGTTGCCTCTAGACTAGATAGATTTATTATTTCATAGGACCTCTTTCTCTCAGGCCCTGCCATGACAATTTCTATTCTTCCCTATGGAGGTTCGTACCATTGGCATGTACAGCTGGAAGCCAATTTTATGGGTACACTAAGAAACAGACCTTTCAGTTTTGAAAATGCCTACCTCTCTCACCCTGAATTCACCAGAAATATTGACAAATGGTGGAGAGAGGATCTGAACATTCAAGACACTAGAATGTTCCTTCTCCAACAGAAACTTAAACATATCAAATCTAGGGTTAAAGATTGGAACAAAAAGGAATTTGGCAATATATTCAAAGCCAAAAGAGAAGTTGAACAAGAACTCTAGGAGATGAATCAGATCAGCATAACAGAGGACTTTACTGAGGAGCAGAAAAAGCTAGTTGATTCTTTGCAGGAAGAACAGGAAGATAGGTTCTTGCAAGAGGAGATTTTCTGGAGACAGAAATCAAGGATACAGTGGATTAGAGAGGGAGAAAGAAACATGAAGTTCTTTCATAAATCCACCATGGATCACAGGGCACACAATAGAATCACAAAGCTCAAAGATTTTCAAGGGAGAGAACTCATCTCTCACAAAGACATGGAATCTGTCCTTGTACAACATTTCCTCAGTATAGCAGAGGAGCCTCTGGAGGATAGATATAGGTTAATCAACCATTTCACTCAATATATCCCTTAGTTAGTTACCAGAGAGGACAACCATAATCTTAATAGGCCAGTGTCGGAAGAGGAGGTCAGTGAAGTGATCAATGAAATGAAAAATGGAAAATCTCCAGCCTCGGATGCATTCAATGTAGACTTCTTCAAAGCGTGCTGGAAAACAGTCAAACAGGATATCCTTGAGGTGGTGGAAGACTCAAGAAGGTCCAAAAAGGTTCTAAAGGCTTTTAATGCTTCCTTCATAGCTTTGATCCCAAAACAATAAAAAGCCATGACTCTGGATGGTTTCAGACCCATAGCTTTATGCAATGTGGTGTATAAAATTATTTCCAAGGTGATCGCCAATAGACTCAAGACCCTCTTAACAACTCTCATCTCAGAGGAGCAAACGAGCTATGTGGAAGGAATACAAATCCTCAATAACATCATCCAAGCACATGAGGTGGTACACTCTCTCAAAAGAAACAAGCAAGTTGGTATGATCATTGAGTTGGACCTAGCGAAAGCTTACGACAAGCTAAGTTGGTCTTATATAAGTGCAGTTCTAAGAGCCTATGGCTTTGGCCAAAACTGGATAAGATGGGTTATGGCACCAGTTACCATGACCAATTTTTCCATCCTGCTTAATGGTGCTCCTTCAAGACTCTTCACAGCCTCCAGAGATCTTAGACAACGGGATCCACACTCAACCTTCTTATTTGTTCTCATGATGGAAGGGCTAGGCAGAGAGATTAAAATGGAAAATGCTAAAGGAAGAATCCAGGGTATCAAACTCACCTTGGATGGAGTGGCAAGCACTCATCAACAATTTGTGGATGACACAATGCTACAGGGCATATCCACAGCCAAGGAAGCCATAATGATCAAACATATTTTGAATGGATTTGCTATGGCACCTAGCAGAGAGGTAAGCCTCAACAAATCAAAAGTTTTTCTTTAACACTGACATTTCTATTCAGAGAAACATAACCACAATTCTTGGGTTTCGAAGGGACCAGCTACCTTCCAAGTATCTGGACATACCTCTCATAGATAAACCTCTAAGAAAGGAAGTGTGGGAGCCAATAATAAATAAACTTCAGGACAAAATCATAAAATGGACATGCAGGTCTTTAAATTTGGTAGGGTGCCTTGTGCTCACACAGGCTGTCTCGCAAGTAATCCCCATGTTCATGCTCTTAGCTCTTCCTGCTCCTAAAGGAATTAAGCAATAGATTAGGAGCATAGAAAGGGATTTCTATGGGGCAAAGGAGAAGAGAAAAATAAATAGGCTTTAGTAGCATGGGACAAGATTTGCAAACCCAAGAGCCATGGTGGCTTGGGACTTCATGATCCTGAAACCCTCAGTAGAGTTTATGGAGCTAAATTCTGGTGAAGGTGGATCAAGGAATCGGTGACTCCTTGGGTTAATCTTTGGAAACAAAAATATGCCAAGAATTGGCAAGAGAAGGATCACATTAGAATGTCAGGGCATACTAAGGGTTCCCATATTTGGAAACTTTCCTGGGAAAATAAAGGCATTGTTCAGCAACATAGTTTCTGGGAGATTCGAGCTGGGAACCTAGCATGATTTTGGGAGGATAACTGGCAACAAGAACCCATCTTGTACAAGGAGGAATTAGTAGTTGTCAAAAATGAAACAGACAACAAAGGTCTACTTATGGTAAATGACTTCTGGGACCATGTAAGGAACAATGGAAAATGGAGGATTTGGAAGGATCTAGACCACAGTGAGGAGAGCCCTCTAAAGGCCTAAGCAGACTCTCTTGCTCAGGATCTAGAGCATAGGAGGATTTAGGTATCCTCCTTACCAAATAAACTAAGATGGGGAAATAATACCGAAGGAAACTTTAACCTCAAAGAAGCTAAACAAGTAGTAATAGGATTTAACTACCTAAACCCTGATCAAGTTTCGAAGAATCTTTGGCAAAGCCCCCACTGGATGAAAATAAAGTTATTTATTTCACTAGTTCATCAAAGGAAAATTTTAACTTGGGAGAATCTCCTAAAAAAGGGCTTCACCAGACCTTCCAAATGTTACCTTTGTGGCTCACAAGAGGAGATGATGGATCACCTTCTCAACCTCTACCCTTTCACATCTACCATGTGGGAATGGGTGGCCTCAATCTTTAAGCACACTGATAGGGATAGATTCGGCATCTCCAACACTTTCAAGAATTGGAGGAAAAACTTCTCTGGGAATGAAATCATTAATAAAGCCTTGACTCTAGTTCCAGCCTTTGTCATCTGGGATGTTTGGAAAGAATGCAATAATCGTATCTTCAAGAACAAAGTAAACAAGCCCCAGCATACATTTGACCAAATTTTAAGGCAGCTCAAAGACACAGTCAGCAACTTGTTATGGAAACATTCTAAGGACCCTCATCTACCCTAAGATGCATGTATTCTACTACATTTGGGTCTCTAGTCTTTAGGCCCATAGCGAATAATCAAATGTGTGCGCCAAACAAATGCAGATATAAATATTTGGAAGCTTCCTCCACATGGCTTCTTAAAGGTCAACATAGACGGAGCATCTAAGGGCAACCCAAGATTAGATGGTTTTGGGGGTGTTATAAGAGATGAACAAGGTCAAATAAAGGGGATCTTTCATGGCCACTTGAGGAAGGCCACTAATAATATGGCGGAACCCATGGCCTTAGAGAAATGGTTGGAAATCTTGCTGGATTCAAATTCACACAATGTCATCATTGAAGAAGATTTGGAATTGATTATTAGAGCAGCCAAGAAAATATGCAGTGGCACATCACTGGATAGTGTCAAAACACTGGAGGCTATTGCAGGTCTTTCACCATATCTACACTCACCTACAAACCTTAAGAACTATAAGCTTTGTCCATGTGAAAAGAAAATCTAACATGTTAGTGTGTCCAGGAAAACTAGTGTCACTATTTGATCTGCTAGTCCCACTAAGATGAGTAGTTATCTTAGAAACAAACAATTCAAAGTAAATTGTGTTTTCCTTTATGGATGATAGATAAGAGAGGAGTAGAGAGCATCAACCTTAATCTTTCGCTTGGCTCCTTGCTTGTTTCCTCTCTCCTTTGATAGAGCTTTCCGCTTCTTTCTCACTTATCCTACTTCAAAGAACACCTGTAGAGGCAACGTAGCAAAATACCATCAAAGCATAGAGATCTATAATACCATAAACAATGCAGAATCAGAAGTACATTAACCATACAATTGCATTCACAAATACAAAATGTACAAGTACACAAGTATATGGAGGAAAATCAAATATCTTTATTGATAGTAGAAATAGAAGAGAGGATTACATCCCAGTAGTATGATCCAGCATCATCCTCCCAGCATGAAAGCCCTCTTCACCTCATGAAAAGCAAGATCACCCAACAATACAATGTCTCAAAGAGAAACCAACAACACTTCCTTACAAATTACAAAATTCTAGCCTCTGGATCTTTGGGATGAGGGATCCATTTATAGATATTTGTAGAGGGGTGAGTCAGCTTCTGGGTTTTCGATTAGTGTCATTTCACTGATAGTTCTTGGTTCCACTTGGAGATTTCATGATCTCTTACTCATCTGTGAGTGTCATATGAGCAATTTCTAGAAGATTCTCTAAGTTTCCACCTAGAAAACTGCCTCTTCCATTTGTCTACTCTCGCTCATCACACCCTACAGAAGGCGTTTTCAGTATTCATCGCACCCCCTGTGTGAAACAGGTGAGATGCATCGCACCCTCAACATGGAGCAGTCTATATGGTCTAGTTTTGACCAGTTCTGAGTGGTTTTTCAGGGAGAACTTTTGGGAAATGATGTAATAAGTTGACCTTGATCTTTTAGGCTTTGAAACAACACTTTTATGGGTTTAAGAGCCCTTGGTTTATCGACATATGTGATTGGGGTTGCAGTGCCCAAATATGTCTATTACAGTTGCCCCCTAAAGCATGAGGTCGTAAATCTTCTGATGTCGGGTGAAATGCTTTATCATGAGGATCCGAGGTTTTTTTGAACTGGAAGGTGACCTGTATAAAATAGAATACAATACATTATCTTCATATTATTTTCATGATCTAGCTGAGGCAGGCATTCCCATGCTCAACTTTATAAATTCATTTTCATGTACATAGGACAGGTAATTTTCTGCTGTTGCATACTGGTAGAACCATCATCCTTTAGCTTGGATGATCATTTGTGCAGCTATAGAGTACATTTGATGTCTTTATTTTCCTGAATATATCACAACTCAGATGGGTGAAACTAGATCCGGGGTCTTCAAACGCGTTCAATCTTTGCCCAATGTACAAGTTGATCCATGTGAAAAGATGTCCTGAAGTCAAACATGGAAAGACACCGCCTAATTACCAGCCAATGATGCAAGTTGTTAACAGGCACGAGAGGAATCACCGATAATGATAATGACCCTCAAGATACTAAAATACAATTCATGTGGTGTGAATGTAGGATCTGATGTCGAACAACACACAAAATCTTTTGGTCGAAGGCCATTGATGTAAACCTGTCGCTGGAAGTGAGAAACTTGACATTGAGGCATGCAAGCTTCAATGTACGGAAAGGGTTGTTCCTAAGTCAACTTCTTGGATAATGAGCTGATGTCAACAAGAAGTGACCGATCATAGGAGGTCCTTAATGAATCCCACATCTATGACATGAAACGAACCAAATGATTTTCTAGAGGTGAAAACAATCTGATGATACAAGGTTCGAGAGTGGCGGTCATGAAAAATGGAGAGTGAAGGTATTCCAGTGGATGAGGCGTTAGCTGGGTTGGTGAATTTTCTGAGCAAATTCTCTTGAACATATCGACGACACTGTAATGGATCGGTAGCGTTAACCCCATGGATGGTACGGACGACCAATGGTGATGGTGAACGAAATAACCCAACCCAACTCAATCATGGTGATGGAGTGAAAGTGTCATGTTCAAGAGCAACTTGCTACCAATGAAGTTCTTCAAGTTTTCTTCCCTTTTTCCCCAGCCATTCCTGATCAGTACCTCTTTATTTTTGTCAAGCTTGAGGAGGATAACATATGTTGGTTCTATAATTTGCCCTTTGGGCAAACCCGTCGCTATGTTTTAGCAAGCCTAGCAACAGTGAAACTTGCTCTTGTCCAAGTGCACAAGTTTTTCGCTATTGTTTTAACGAGTTTATTGACAAAGACAACTCAATCCTTTTCATGTTTAGAGAGTTTGAAAAGAGATGGAAAGGAAACTCCAGTAGTCCTTTTTCATGGCATAATCCCTTGAGTCCAAAAAAGTATAAAATAATACGAAAGGAATGAATTTTCGATAGTTTTAGCAAGCCGAACAAGACAAGTGCTCGATCTTTTTGTGTAATGACCCCTCAGGTCCAGAAAGATTAAAATATAGAGGAGTAATGGCACTTCCTTTTACTTTAACGAGCTGGAAAGGCCAGTAGCTCGAAAATCTTTTCATATTTTACAAGTCTAAAAAGAGCTTAAAAGAGACTCGTTTTTTAGGAACGAGTGATGTGTCCAGGTAGCAACTGGTTCCAGGTAAGTTTGGAACTTCTCAAACACGGTAGTGTAACGAGGGTGGCTAATAGAATCACTCGTCGTAGTTGGTCCTCAAAAGGGTAAACAATCAAGTGGAGGCATATGATTGGCTGAAAGAGTGGAGGTGACGGTAAGAACATGACTAAGGCTCAAAAGGCTGATAGAAATGCAATCACAAAGGTTATTTACCGAAGGTGGATTCATTTTTTAATGAGCTTGAATATTTAGAAACTATGCTCAGTGGTGGGTTTATTTTTTAACGAGCTTGAACCCTGCGGTAACACTGCTCATGATAATAGTTAGAGATGTTCAATTTATTAATTAACACTATGTTATTTTTGATAGTTGTACTACCTGTTCACTTGCTCCATCAAATAGATTAGAAATGAAAATACATGCTTGAAAAATGAGTTAAAAACCAGATCTTACTTGAATTACGTGAACAATAACATAAAAGTAGTTTCACCTCTCATTTTTACCATTTCATTCAAATTTGGGATTGTTGAATCTCTCGAGGTGTTTTCCCCTTTGAATTTCATTAGCTGATTTTGGGAGATTTCGTGGACTATTTTCTGCGCCGTCTGGACCAGGTAGGAGCTAACCCTGAGCTCTTCAATTACATTCTTTCCTTTTTTTGATTCTGAGCAGCTTTTCTTGTTCTTCTGGACCTCAGGGGTTTGAACAATTCATTCTCTCCCCATCGCACCTTGTATGCATCGAAAAGTGTGATGCATACTGAGCTGGCCGTTGGCTAGTCAGTATGCATCCCACCCTGTACACAGCTAAGGTGCGATGGGCGCAGGAGGAAAAATTTATGTAGTGTTTTCTCATGGAAATTTTGCTTGCTTTTTCCCAAATCAAGACCGTAATTCATCTCTTGTTTGTGTTTCAGAGATTCATCGGATCAAGATGGTCATTACATGGAGTGACCGTGAGCATGAAGAAGAGGACATGATTGCCTTACACGATCTAGGTATGGTTACTACATTGCGAAACTATGGCTTGCTCAAATTCTTCTGCATATCCAGCATGAGGCAACAAATCAATTTGTTGCAATATCTTCTCGATGCATGGGATCCTACCAACGAAGTGTTCCAAATTAGAGGTAAATCCATCCCTTTGACAGTTGAGGATATCTACATTTTGACTGGGTTATCGAGGTGTGGCGACTCTCTCTCTCACTATCAAGATCTGCCCATGGGGGTGAATCTGTGAGGTATTATATTCGTCTGTTTTGTAGAGATGGATCTCAGCTGAGCAAGGATGGCAAGATCGATATTCAAGATGTCACTGACCAGTCCTTGAGGACTATTTTATTCACCTTTGCTAGATTGGCTAGTAGCGCAGCTCTTCATTTGACAAACAAGTCCTATATACAGTATGCCCTGGAATTCCTTGAACCAAAAGTATTCAACTAGTGTGATGCGGTACTTCTAGTTATAAAAGAACAACTTTCCAAGTTGAAGAACGGAAGATCCAAGAACTTTGGTTATGGTTCCATTCTAACTACCTTCGCCTTGGAGAGGATTCCACTGATGCAGCCACAGTACATTTCACTTAGATTGTCAGCACCGAGGGAACCACAGATGCAGAGATGGGTCGATCTCATGGCCAAACATGCTGGTCAGTCACAGATTTCATTCTCTGATGCCTTATTTGAGTGGTTCGACCATCAGGAGATGGTCTTCGCAAAGTATCCATACGTTGGGATGGATTTCCGAGGCAACCTAGATTTGGCATTACCGGCTGGCGAGCAGTGGGGTGTTATAGGTAAAAATATATGACCATATCTTTGTTAATGGATTTTTTAATGTTCTTGTGTGTGTTTTTTTTAAAGGTTATCAAGACTAATTAAACCCATATATGTGTGTAGATATTGGACCAGTGCGACCAACAGCATGCCTGAGGGTAGCAGTTGTCGTTCCAGCACGAGAGGTTGTAGGAAGGGTTGTCCCTCACAATTTGGACATAGTAGAGACCCTTGCAATGTTGCAGGATTAGATCGAGGGTCTCACCCTTGGTATTCAGGATGTGAGGATCAACGAGTTACCACTGAGATTATAGCGCCATACCACTGGCGTGCCGAGTCGATAGACTAGGCTCTTACGTATGATTGCGCAGGTGGTGACTTGCTATCACCAGCACCATTAGTTTAGGGTGCTTTTCTGCATTTTTGAGTTTTTGGGTCCTATGACTGATTTTGTCCTAGACACAAAACATTTTGTAAATACTATAAACAGTTATATATATATATTTTTTTTTTGAAGTTTTATTTTGGTTAAGTTATATGATCCTAATGCAAATGTTGATTGAAATGCTTTTTCTTTTATAAATGTTGTAAATGTCTATCTAACACATAATTTGCTAATGAATCAGTTAATGTGTTTATGTTTCTGGAAATGTGTTGATATTGAATATCATCAAACTACCTTTCCAAAATCCTAACACTTAAGAACATACGATAGATAGCTGGATTCTGAATGGAATAGACACCAGTAAGTTGTAGGATGACAAGTTGTGAGTCTATCCTGACAACAAGTCGATGTATGCCATGTGTGATGGCATCAGAGAGAAGTTCTATCAATGCGTTGTACTCAGCGTTGTTGTTTGTTGATCGACCAATACATATCCCTCTGAAACTCACTAGCTCACTGCTTGGATCAAAAATGGCCCAAGCTACAGAAGATAGACTCTGCATACTATGACTAGCTCCATCAGCATATCTAACAAATGATTCCAACAGGTCTGACATCTGCAACAAATGCAAAGTGGATTACCTAACCAAAATGATCACTCTTGACGAAAAAACGTAACAAAAGCATAGTAATGTTTAAGATACAACCCATTTGGGGTTGCGATAGTGGAATCCCATCGTAATCTACTAGCTCGTAGGCTCCTTTTGCTAATACTAACTTAACAATGTAGGGACCCATCCACAATGGTTGGAACTTACCTACTCCCAATTTATCGGATTCCTGATTGTAAAGTAAGACTAGGTCACCTTCTGAGAAGACACGGGGTTTGATATTTTTGTCAAATTTCACCTTCACTCATTTCTTATGAGCTTCGTTAGCCAAAGTGGTGTCATGACGAGTTTCATCCGATTGGATTAGTTCCAAGAAACGAGCCTCTTCCTCTGAAGTTCTGAGGAGTAGGTCGACTGCGAGCTTGAGAGATGAAATTTCACATTGAATCAGTAAGATTGCTTCCAGGCCATACACCAGCTGAAAGGGTGTGAACCCGGTCACATTTCTCACCAATTTCCTATATGCCCACAAAGTTGAGTACAGGATTAAGTGCCAATTTATTTTGTGGACTCCAATCATCCTTTGCAACATGCACTTCAGGACTTTTTTTATGGCCTCAACTTGTCTATTAGCTTGCGGATAATATGGACTGGAACTATCGTGGGACAGTCCTAATTTGGCAGACAATTCAACCATCATGTGATTGCAAAAATGCGATCCATGATCTTTGATTATAGATTGTGGAACATCGAATTTAGAGACTACATGATTGAAAAAGAAAAGAGCAGTCGTTTCACCGTTGTTGTTTAAAGTAGGTAACGCCTCAGCCCATTTTGTAAAATAGTCAACTACGACTATGATATACCCATGCCCCCTAGCCAAGGTGGGGTTACATATCATGAAATCTATGCCCCATTTGGCGAATTGCCCAATAGCAACTACTGGATGTAGCGGTGCGGGTGGTATTCTAGTTTTGCGATCAAAGATCTGATAGGCATGGCAACTGCTGACTGCGATTATGAAATCTTTGAGTATAGTAGGCCAGAAGTAGCCTGCTCGTAATATCTTCTGTGCCGTAGCATAAATACATTGATGCCCCCAACACGCACCTGAATGACAATCATTCAGGACTTTTTCGGCCTCCTCATGAGTGAGGCACCTTCACAGAACTGTATCGACACCACAATGGTAAAGGGTATCACCAACAATCATGTAGTCTTTTGCTTGGTATCAAGTATGTCATTGTTCGAAGTGAGAGGTGTTAGGCCTAAAGGTTTGGGTTTGGAGATAGATTAATATATCTCCATACCATTGGACGACGATGGGAGGTCACGTAGTAACAACGCGAAAACTAGACATTTATTTGATTTCGATTTTGTGAATTCTAGATCAAACACTTGCAAAATGGCTATCCATTTTGAATATTTTCCCTCTAGTAATTGACGCGACAGAATGTAGGTCATAGGGTTGCAATCTAAGAGAATGGTCGTTTTGCAAAAGAGGATATAGTGTCGAAATCTCTGTACTTATTAAACAACTGCTAGGGCCAACTTTTCAACATAGGAGTACTTTCTTTCTATATCATTTAAGTTTTGACTTAAATAATAGGCTAGATGTTCAATTTCGTCATCTTCTTCTACTAAAACCATTGCGATGTTCATATTTGTTGCCGCAAGATATAGGTTAAAGTCTTTTTGATAGTCAGGAGCATACATTAATGATGCTTTTATTAGGGAATCCTTTAAAGTGTCAAAGGAAACTTAAGCAACCTAATCCCAGTTGAAGAGCACTTCTTTTTTCAAAAGACGTGTATAACCTTTAGCAAGTTCAGCGTAATTTGGAATGAACCTCCTTAGAAAGTTTTCTTTCCCTTGGAGTTTTTGAATCTGAAGCAAATTTGAAGGTGGAGGCATGTCGATGATTGCCTAAACCTTACATGGGTTGAGTCGAATTCCGTCCCTAGAAACTATGTAACCAAGTAAATGACCAGAACCGACACAAAACACACACTTGTTTGGATTGAGTCATATCTTGTAGTGTCGGCAACGTAGAATTATAGCTCTCAAATGTTGCGGATGATCAATCTGCTTTCGTGAATGACCCGGTAGATCATCGAGATATGGTTGAACGATGTGTTTGATGTTGTGGAAGGCATAGTTCATTGCCCTCTAAAAAGTCACTCCTGCGTTCTTTAAACCGAAAGGTAGTTTATGTTACGCGAATGTGCCCCATGGACATATAAATGTAGAGTTTGACTGGTCCTATGGGTGGATGTTTATTTGATTATATCCGGAAAAACCATCAATGAATGAAAATATTTTGCATCCAGTGCATTCATCAATAATCTGGTTGATGAAGGGTGTAGTGTAGTTGTCCTTTGGACAAGCTTGATTTGCATCCCTATAATCAACACACACTCTAATTGTTCGTTTCTTTTTCATCACAGGAACAATATTCGATACCCAATTAGTTAGAGGAACAGGCTAAATGAAACCAGCATATAAAAGTTTTTCAACTTTTGCTTTGATGGTAGCATCTTTCTTCGGGTGAACCTATTGAAGCCACTGTCATACTCGTTTGACATATGGATACATCTTAATTTCATTTTCAATGATGCTCGAGTCAATGCCTAGCATTTCTTCATATGACCATGCAAAGACATCTCTGAATTCGCGAAAGAAAGTGGAGTATATTTCTAGTTCTGAAGAAGAGCAAGATTTGCCAACATGAGTATTATCTACAACATTAGGTTTGTTCAAGATATTTATGCTGATAGTTTCTTCAATATTGGATAGATTTCGCTCGGAATCCACCATGTTTACAGTATTTGATAGAAAATAAAAATTGAAGGATGATCAAGGTCGTTGGAATAATCTTCGTTGTTATATTCAAGATGGGATCAATGTTGGTAATCTTCCCATGGTGCCTCTCCTATCGTCATTAACTGAATGATTCCTTCGTCTGTAGAATGTAAATGTGACCAAGGATCTAAAGAGGTGCCACATTCTTGAGACCTATCTATCCATACACTTGATGAGCATTGATTTGGGTTTGCCACCCAGGCCAAGAAAATTGATTGCTACAAAATCTCTATGGGGTTTGGAGGCAATACCTAGTGATGATCCATGCTAACAAAATGTTCGGAAATCTTCTTAGTCTTTGCTAACATAGAAGATACCATATTACAAGTTTCCACCGTGGCCACTTCTGCCAGATTACTCGAAGGAGGGAAGGAAAAAGTACCCATTAAGGCAGGATCTTTTAGGAGGCCTACTCCAACATTTTGAAGTAATTAAGAGCTTCCATGGATCGTTGGGATGCTTCCCGTAACTTGTGAAATTTTGGGGAGAAAGGTTAGTTTTTCAACGATTGTAATTCCACCTTGGAAGGGAAATGCAATCTTTCTAAAATATGTTGACACAACAACAGCCATAGCGTAAATCCAGGGCCTTCCTAGTAGGATATTGTAATCGATGTTTCCATCGATAACTTCGACTTCAATTTCTACTATCTTGCCCCTCAGTTCAACTTGCAAGTTACTTAATATCCCATACGGCGTGTATGTTCTTCCATCGAATGCTTTTAATGTCATTAATGATCGCGACAAGGGTGGTGAGCCTAAAGTTTTCCAGTAACTCATTGACATTATATAGGTAGATGTTCCCTCATCAATTATTGTTTGATGAATAGTTTTGTTGAGGGCTTTTACCTGTATAAGGAAAGTGAGTTGGGTTGGTAACTGAGGTTCATATCCTTTGTGGTTAAAGGCCACAAGATTGGAATCCGTTGGGTCAATCCCACCTATTGTTGATAATAAAGCTTGCTTTTGGGAGGGGCAATTCTGCAGTACTTCAAGTGTCGACATAGCAGATGGAAATTGAGCCAGATCCTCTACTATATTATAATTATATGTTGCTCAAGCATGACGATTAAATGTTGATTTGTGTACTACTCCCTTTGGTGGTTTTATTATTAGTCCAGGAATGATGGGTGGCACAACTTCTGATGAAGTTTTTGTCGAACTACTAGGTTGATCAGTAGCCTTGTTATTTTTTGACATCTGTGGATTCCCGTAATCTTTGTTCCTCGTCGATATCAAAGCATCATTTTGTTGCTTCGATACGGATAACATAAGCACTTGGGATGGGGAAGCATTATTGATAGCAACCAGATTGGTTTCTGGGTTTGGAAATGGATCAGTCAACACTGCTGAGGTGTTCGAAGATTTTAAAAATTTCTTGACCTCAGCTCAATGCAGAAAATATTTCATGCAATGTTCTTCATTACATATGAAACATGGTTGACCTGGTTTCTTTCGCCCAGTAGGGTTTTCAGAAGATTTTTCAAGAGGTGAATATTCCTATTTCTTCTTTTTGTTTTTCCCTTTCTTCTTGCCCCCTGGTTGCTTCGGTTCTTTGCCTTTGTCGGATGACACGACATTAACCTCCAAGGTAGGAAGTTTGTCATTTGTTTTTTGCTTGAAACTGCAAGGGCTTTACCAGTTTGGGCCTTTGTGGCGTGTGTATTTGAGGTGCCAATCATGCCATCACCGGCATGAGGGTCCCTATTTGATTTAGGAGGGGGAGGAATAGAAAATTATGGTCTAGGAGTGTCAGGAATTTTATCATAGAGTGTGCTAGACTGAGTATAAATCAATTCCAGATATTGTGCACGAGCAATGACTTGCTCTTCAGTGAAAACTCCCCCTTTCACCATATCTTCTGTAATAGAAGATAATAATGACTTAATAAACCACTCAGCTAGAAGTTGATCAGGAACAGAGGTCTTTACCATTCAATGACATTGTCGCCACTCATGAATATGATCAGATATGTAGGTGGCAGTTGACTGCTTAAAATTGGTAAGGAGTTATGTTCCTTTTTCATACCTTATGGGTAATTGAAAGTGGGTTAAAAAGGTAGTGGGAAGGGCACTGAAGTTATCAAATGATGCTCTAGGCAATTTGATGTACCATTTCGCTGCCAAACCAGTTAACATTCGCTGAAAAAGGCGAAGTCTAATTGAATCATCACTGAGGGTGTTGGATGAACACCACAAATGAAAGGTCATTACATGATTCGATGGATATTCACCCGGATTTCCATTGAATTTAGGAATATTTGATGGAAGTTTATGAGGAATTGCTAGCCACCAAGGTGCATAGGCAATTGGATCATTGGTTAACCGATTCAAATCTCGTAACTCTAGAGTTGCTACAAAGGGAAACTGTTGATTCAGGTTTGGCGAAGCGTACGCAGGATAAGATGTGATCGCCTGAGCTGTGGGTCTTTGCATACCAGCATAATGTATCTGATGTTGATAGCTTTGATAACGTTGATGGACATAACCAGTATAGAATGGTTGTTGTAATTATTTTGGCAATGTGGTTGTCCATTACCTAAAGCACCTTGTTGCTCAGGTCCTCAGTAAACTTGCTGGAATTCTAGTAGTTGATATTGCACAAGCCATGGTTGTTGAACCATTTGCTATTGCCAAATACTGGATGACTAACCAAGATGTGTAGTCATAACACCTGTTTGAGCCTGAGTCCTTCTGGTTAAGGAATCACTAATCTAAGATTATGGCAAAGTCATAGAGACAAGAGGTTGTTGTACTGCAACCTAAGTAATTTGAGGTTGACATACCATAGGTTGTTCTTGTACTTCCAACACAGTCACAATAGCAGGTGTAGTGGTAATATTCGACACAGGTTGGGTTGGTTGTATTGAATATACAACCCTTGGTTGTTGAGGCAGTATTGGTATACAACCACTGGATGTAATTCCAGTTTGACCTGAATTTTGTTTTGAAATCTCATACAGTTGTTCTCCACGAGGGAACAATGAAAAAGCATACTGCCCCCCGTATGGTGGCAATCCAGTGCTCAAAGGATAGATGGGTCTTTGAAGATTGTGCTGCCTAAATTGAAACTGGTATGCAGGATCAATTTGTTAAGCTTCAACATAAGAAATGATAGATAGGATCCCGGAAGAACCAATGGGAACAAACCATGTCATCCAAACAGTGCCTGGGTGGACTCCATCTAGTGATTGATAACTAGTTGGGACAGATGGTATACCAGAAAACATTGTAGGAGTTGTAGCAGGAGGTTCTACTGCGACTGTATCAGATGACACAGTCGTAGATGTTGATGGTTGTTCAGACATATTCAATCTATCCAAAAGATTTACTAATGATTTGATAGGAATGATTTGACAGGAACTTGCAATGAAGGATGATTGAAAGAACTAATTTTAGGAATAGAAGGGTATAAGTGGATCCCAGCTCCAAAATGCAATGGAGCACTGGACAGAAGATCTTCTACAACTTCTTCTATAGCAATTAGTCCAGGTGGAAGAGGCGGACCGTCAAGTCTATAAAATATTTCTGAGGCCAAAGAAGGTATAGTTTCTGCAGCGACAAATACTGGAGGGGTGACACCTTCTAAATTCTAGAACTCAACTCACAGATGTTCAGGTGAGTGAACTTCAGATTCTAGACCAACTCTAGATGGAGTTGTTTCAGGTATTGAGGTGTCTACCGTTACACTAGGATCAGTTCTAATATCCTCTTATAATTGCAGAACTTCTTCTGTAAAGGCAGATGTACCAGAAATAATTGGAGTAACTGGAGTCTCTGATGATGTTGAAACAAAAGTTTCAAATAAACCAGGACATTTCAACCCAATTAAACGAGACCGTTTCACCTAGAATGGTTTTGCTTCCGGAGTCAAAGATGGTTGACTCATTAGTCTCCACGAATGACGGGGTTTTTATTGACTTTCTTCCACAATTGCAGATTACTTGATCAACTCAAAATTAAAAGAGGAAAATATTATTTTGAATTAAATGAATTTTATGACGCTTTGACACAACTTGCTTTTTCAATTTTAAAGAGTCGAGAAAAAGCTAAAGGTCACTCTAGTCACCTTCAATTTTTAATGAGCCTAAAGTGACAAGTGCTCCGATGGACCTTTTCTTTTAAGGAGTCAAAAAGGAATGAAAGTGACTGCTCTGTAAATCTAGATAGAGGGATTACCAAACCAATCGCAAAACTGCAATATACACCTTGGTGGTAAATTAAAGAGAAATTACCAAGGACTTTACGTATGGCAGTCAATCTTCCCGAATGTTGTGTTTGGTGCATTTCGATTGATAGGGCGATAGACACAACTTCTTGAGGATAAAGGATATCAGCCTATTGTGGTCTCCCAATATATACTCGACGGTACGGGGAGTACAAGTCCGTACTGGCACTTGCCATATCAGAGAGGAGGAATCACCCAACCTTCGATGAAAACGATAGTTACCAAGCTTTACAATGCCGAAATACGTCTCTAGCCTAGACTTCTAGATATTGTGCATTAGGTTCCAAAGCGTTTTTATGTTCATTGAGGTTTATTTTATAGTTGATATTTTTCAAGAAGTTTTCCTTTCAAGGTCCATCGCATGATGTAGATGTAAAATTCCTAAATATGAAATCTAAAATGATAAACAGTCATTTGTTTTCTTTTAGCAATGAAAATCCTAGCTACTAAGGAAAGAAGAGTACGATTATTTCAACAGAGAGCAGAGAGCACACATTAAATGCACATTTCCTAAATCAATTTTTGCATGCAGTCTAAATGCAAATGCACATGCATGTATTTGTTTTTCCGTTTCCTTAATGTGAGAATGCCAAAAAGAAAACTAAGTACAAATCTGAACTACTTTTTTTCAAAGTGACTCTTTAGCAATTTCTTTCAAAATGAAAGGAAGACTAAGACGACACTTTCTATATCGAATGGGAGACTTCTTTTGACACTTCAAATATTGACAATTCAAATCAAATACAATGGAAAAAGTAAAATCGACTATCTAGAAGAGGAAGACTTTAAGACACTCTTCTTTTCAACTCACAATGACAATTGCCACACTTTTGAATGAAAAGACAACACTATTTGTAAAGGACTGTAAATGATGAAAAATACATAAAAAAACATTCATAATTCCTTATTAATGGAGGCCAAATAATATAAAGGAAGAAGGTTTCAACAATGATATACTGATAATAGGCTGCAAAACTACTGAATAGTGCTAAAAACAATGAAGAAAAAACCAAATTCCAGAGAGGGAAACAATCTCATTCAATCATCACACCTGTCCTTAAGGGAAACAAGGATGCATCTCACCTGTAGCACACGGGAGGTGCAATGCATCCAGACTGCCAATGAGAGACAATGCGATGGACCAGGAAACGAAACTAAGCTTGGTTTTTGCTCAAAATTTGTAGCTAAGTTCAGTTATTTTAGCTAAGCTATGATGGTCAGTAAACACAAAGTATAGGGGTATGATCTTATGAGGTTATTGAGCTACCACCAGGGCACTTAGGATGTTTGCAAGTCAGGTGTTTAGTTCATAAACCAACCAGAGATTGGCTGAAGTAGCGTTGATCTAGTTCGAGGGCTAGCTGGCTTAACTTTAGGCTTCGTCTGTAATTTATAAATCAAACAATAGAAACAAACTATTTTCTCCCCTATGGAGTCGCCATTTTTTTTCCAGGAAAACTAGTCTCTCTATTTGATCTACTAGTCCCACTAAGATGAGTAGCTATCTTAGAAACAAACAATTCAAAGTAACTTGTGTTTTCCTTTATGGATGATAGATAAGAGAGAAGTAGAGAGCACCAACCTTAATATTTTGCTTGGCTCCTTGCTTGTTTCCTCTCTCCTTTGATAGAGCTTTCCACTTCTTTCTCACTTGTCCTGCTTCAAAGAAAACCTATAGAGGCAAAGCAGCAAAATACTATCAAAGCGTAGAGATCTTTAATACCATAAACAATGAAGAATCAGAAGTACACTAACCATACAATTCCATTCACAAACACAAAATTTACAAGTACACAAGTATATGGAGGAAAACTCAAATAGCTTTATTGATAGTAGAAGTAGAAGAGAGGATTACAACCCAGCAGTCTGATCCAGCATCATCCTCCCAGCATGAAAGCCCTCTTCACCTCATGAAAAGCAAGATCACCCAACAATACAATGTCTCAAAGAGAAACCAACAACACTTCCTAACAAATTACAAAATTCCAGCCTCTAGATCTCTGGGATGAGGGATCCATTTATAAATATTTGCAGAGGGGTGAGTCAGCTTCTGGGTTTTTGATTAGTGTCATTTCACTGATAGTTCTTGGTTCCACTTGGAGATTTCATGATCTCTTACTCATCCCTGGGCAAATTCAAAGAGGCGAGTGTCATATGAGTAGTTTCTAGAAGATTCTCTGAGTTTCCACCTAGCAAACTGCCTCTGCCATTTGTCTACTCTCGCTCATTTCACCCTACAGAAGGTATTTTTAGTATGCATCGAACCCCCTATGTGTAATAGGTGAGGTGCATCGCACCGTCATCATGAAGCAGTCTGTATGGTCCATTTTTTACCAGTTCTACGTGGTTTTTCAGGGAGAACTTCTGGGAAATGATGTAATCAATTGACCTTGATCTTTTAGGGTTTGAAATAACACTTTTAGGGGTTTAAGAGCCCTTGGTTTATCGACATATGTGATTGGGGTTGCAGTGCCCAAATATGTCTATAATAGTTAGTTGATCGTTTGGCGAATGAAGGATTGATTAATAAGGAAAGGGATGCTCAGCACATTTGGGAGTTGTTACCACCAAGAAAACTATTAGAGGATTGTCTCTATCAGGCTGCCAAAGATATGGATCGATGGATTGATAGGATGGATCGAGGAGGCTTAGGAGATAGGCAGGAGGGTAGGGATCGATGGATTGATAAGATGGATCGAGGAGGCTTAGGAGATAGACAGGAGGATAGGGAAGCCTAAACTATTTTCCTCTTGTGTGGCAACAGTCTGCAAATTGTATTGGAATTAGTATTCCATTGGATTTGAGCAGTTGGTTTTGATCAGCGAAGGAAAACCTAGGATGCAATGGCATGAGGACCAATTCTGGAAATGTTGCAGGTTTGATCAGCCATCGATCACTATAAGGATTGATGGCGATCCTTTGGTCAATGAAATATTTTTATATATGAGTGTCTATGTGTTAAACGGAGTATGGAAGAGAAATCGAGGTTTAAGCATAAATCCATTGATAAGCAGAAGATCGGCAGTGTAGGCAGAAAGGAACGAGAACCGTCTGATGGGATAGATCGATGGTCTTCGCATGGCAGAAGAGCACGAAAGTTAATTCATGAGGGAAGTGGTTTCTCAAACCATAAGTGGTATTTCAGGCGTGGTCTAAGTGGTAAGCGAGTTTTCAACGAAGACCTTTGATTCCACTCATCGAGTGACACGTAGCAGAGAGGAGGAGAGAGGAAACCACTTTTTCCAGTAGTTAATCCTTGTGCTACTTGTCTGCCTGAAATCATCGTGGACCATTGGATCCACAAAGTGTAGATCAATGGTACAGGTTACATTGTGCAAGTTGTTTAATCAACAACCGAAGGAAGGAAAAGGAGTTGGCTTGTGACGCGCTGATTTGTGATTAAGCAATACATCGATAGTCGTTGGATCGATGAAAGAGTTGGATGGTAGAGATCAGGCCAATTGGAGATTGATTTCCGGAGAGTGCAGTGGGAAGGCGATGGACTGGAAGTGCAGACCCGCCGATATTTATGGTTGTGGGTGTAAAATGTTTGAATTTTGACCTTAGGTGTTGTGGGTTAGGCTTCTGTCTATTTCTTGTGTACTCCATTTATTCTGATAGAGTGAATGGTTCCGATTTTTAAAGGTTTAAAGCCAATTATGCTTCTGATAGGTTTTGTGGGCCATAACCCACAGGCCTCTGGCTCGAGTTTTGGTAAATGAAAGGGATTTTGGTTTACCCTATAACATATGTAATGTACTAGTTCGATTAATAAAAGGTTCCATTCTTACTTGACCAAAAAGATAATATAAACTCCTAATAATATTAGTAATATTAATTAATAATAAAAAATAAGTCATAATAATATTAGATTATATATATTATTAAAAAATATAATTAGATAATTATTATTATATTATAATAATAATAATAATATAAAATTATAAAAATAATAATAACAATTATATTGGTATTATTAATATAATAATAAATATATTTACTATTATATATTATAATAATACTACTATATTATCATTATATTATTATAATATACCAATATATTTATTATTATAATAATAATATAATTGATATTATTATAATGTATTATTATAATAATAATATAATAATAATATAGCTATTATATTATTATAATAATAATTACTATTATTTTATTTTATTATTATATATATGATTATTATTATATTATTATAACAATAATATAAAATAATAATAATAATAATAATAATCACAATTATATTTCATTATTATTATAATAATAATATTAGCTCATAATAACAACCATGATCAATAAATAATTAGATATTGTGATAGAGTAAATTATTATGTGTAATTTTTTTTAAACACCAATTATTTATGATAATTAATAATTATATAAATACATAACAACGATATTCTTATATATTATATTATTATGATTATTATATTAAATACTATTATAAATAATATAAACCCATAATAATATTATTAATGTTATAATTAATTATTATTATATTATTATTAATTATTCTTAGGCTTTATTAATTCAACCATTTTATTTTAGTATTTTTTAATATTTATCTTAGGGTTTGTATACATTGGGTTTATAACCCAATGTACACATTGGGTTTATTACCCAAGGGATTAATACTAAAACCCCAAGGGATTATGAACCAATGGGAATAATATTAAACAAAAAGGACTAATATTATAAACCCAAAGAACTAATAAACTCAATGGTTTAATATTATAAACCCGAGGAATTAGTGAACCCAACGGATAAATATTAAAAACCTAAGGGATCACAAAGCGCGAGGAATTGATATTACAAACGAAGGAGATTAATAAATATGACCATGATTGATATTATAAACCCAAGTTAATAATAAACCCAAAGGATTAATGCTAAAACCCCAAGGGATTATGTACCCAAGGAAATAATATTAAACCCAAGGGACTAATATTATAAACCCAACATTGTTAAACCCTTATTAATAATATTAAACCCAAGGGACTAAGATAAACATGGTTTATTTTCATGGTGAGACTATTTTTGTCATAATGTCACGTTCAACTATGGTTGACCATGGTTTGTTATGATTGACAATGGTTGACCATGATCGATATTATAAACCTAAGGGAATAAGAAACCCAAGGGATTATAAACCTAAAGGAATAATAAAACTAAGCGATTAATACTAAAACCTCGAGGGATTATGACCCCAAGGGAATAATATTAAACCCATGGGACTAATATTATAAACACAACATTGTTAAACCCAAATATAAACACTACAAACACTAAAATAAACATGGTTTATTTTGATGGTGAGACAATTGTTGTCACAATGCGACATTCAAACATGGTTGACCATGGTTTTCTATGATTGACAATGGTTGGCCATGATTGATATTCATGCTCCAAAGGAATAATAAAACGAAGGGATTAATACTAAAACCCAAAGGGATTATGAGCTAAAGGGAATAATATTAAACCCATAGGACCAATATTATAAACCCAACATTGGTAAACCCAAATATAAATACGACAAACACTAAAATAAGCATAGTTTATTTTGATGGTGAGACAATCCTTGTCACAATGCGACATTCAAACATGGTTGACCATGTTTAGCTACAATTTATATTATAAACCTGAGGGAATAAAAAATCCAAGGGATTGATAGTATAAACCCAAATGAATAATAAACCCAAGGGATTATGAACCCAACAAATAATATTAAGCCCAAGGGATTAATATTATAAACCCAACATTCGTAAACCCAAATATAAGTATTACAAATGCTAATATAAACATGGTTTATTTTCATGGTGAGACAATCTTTGCCAAAATGCGACATTCAACCATGGGACTAATATTATAAACCCAAATATGAACACTACAAACACTAAAGTAAACATGGTTTGTTTTGATGGTGAGACAATTCTTGTCGCAATGCGACATTGAACCATGATTGACCATGTTTGGCTATGATTGACAATGTTTTACCATGATTGATACTATAAACCAAAGGGAATAATAAACACAAGGGATTGAAATTATAAACCAAAATGAATAATAAACCCAAGGGATTATGAACCCAAGGAATAATATTTATTTTTTTGATCTAGTAAGAGTAGAGCCTTCCATTAATCAAGAAACAAAAAAATACATAATGTACACTTTGCAGAATGGAGCCAAGAGCCCCATACCTGACTCAGACACAACCCCGTACCTGACTACATGCATACATTACCAAAGGGTAGATGCATACATTACCAAATCACTAGAAAACCTGCCTTTCTTCCTAACCCGTAAGAGAAATGAAGAGAAATAAGGTTCTTTCAGGTTCGCTAAGCCTCGAACCTCCCTTAATGACAAGGGCGCACAACAAACAATGGCCCGCATAAACCAAAGGCCCAGATAAATGTACGCCCACATGAACCAACAGCCCACAATACCTAGAGCAAGTGACTTGACATTCCTCGGAGATCCAACGGTTTAAACAGATTTCGGGTGGGCTAACAAGCCCACTTCTTAAAAGCCTTTTAGACCCGATGAGTAGTTAAAACAACCTACTAAGAAATTTTGGGTCTGAAATATGTATCAACCTTCATGTAGTTTCATGGCCCAACTCCCATGCGATCAGGCTCTCACTGATCCGACGATTCAGGGTATATTTTGGGCCCATAGCAAACACACTCATTATCATCCCAATTGGACCTGATGTGTGGCCTAAACTGCCATTCTATAACTTTTCGGGTCGGTTTTGTGGGGTATTCATCGAATTCTGGCGCTCGCTACCATCGATGGTCATCTGCCTTTCAACCTACGCACTAATTACCCCCTGCTTCCTCCTTGTCTTTGGTTCACTTCCTACTGAATCCATTGGTCCGTTTACTGCTTGACTTTCATCCATTGAAAATACTCCCTATCTGCATTCACCTGTCTATGACAGTCCTCGCGCAGTTTTCTTGAGGGTGTCACATAGATTCTATTATCTTTTGTGAATAGCACACCCTCATTCACCAGTCGATCCACTAATCTGTTGGCAGTTCTATGCACATGAACAAATCTGAGTGTCCTTAGGGTTCTTAGGTGGGATTGTATGCATTGTTAAACCTGCAATAGCCACCAGTGGTTTGAAACTTTTTCTAGTGTTGTGCCATTACCTATCTTTTTGGCTGAATTAATACTCAGTTCAGAGTCTTCCTTTATGATGGTATTGTGTAAATTGTGTTCAATCAATATTTCTAATCACTGCTCTAAGGCCATTAGTTCTGCCATGTTATTAGTGGCATTCCAAAAATGACTATTAAAGATGAATTTTATGTTTCATTACTCGTCTCTTATGACTCCTCCATAACCAGCAACCATAGGGCTTCCCTTAGAGGCTCCATATATATTAAATTTCAAAAATCCATGGGGGGGACAGTTGCTAGAAGTCCTTCCCCTCTGTTGTATGTCTTACGATCTTTCTTATGCCCTCGAGGATAGTCGATTAGAGACCCAAATGCACAAGAATTTGAGCATCTTGGTTTCGAGGAGCATTCTTGAGGAGTTGATTCAGAAGGGTGCTCACAGTTTCTTTGAGCTGTCTTAAAATCTGAGCTATGATGCTCTGAGTTGACCCAGTTTTGTTCTTGAAAATCCTATTGTTGCATTCTTTCCATACATCCCAGATCAAAAAACCTGGTATCAGAGTCCAGGCTTTATTGACTGTTTCATTATTTGAGAAGTATTCCTCCAATTCATCAAAGTTCCAATGATACTATTTTCGTCCCTTTCAGTTTGCCTCAATATTGAGGCTACCCAAGTCCATAAGGTTGAGGTGAAAGTGAAGAGGTTGAGTAGGTGATCCAGCATTTCCTCTTGTAGACCACATTACTGGCATCTAGATGGACCAGCTAAACCTCCTTTTCTTCGATTTTCCCAATTCATAACTTTTTTATGTTGTACCAACCATATGACTAGTTTGATTTTCCTCCAGTGCGGGTTCTGCCATTGGTTCTTCCATAGCATATCAGGGTTGGGAAAGTCAAGCCCATTGGAAATTCTTTTGGCTTCTTTGAGTTTGAAGTTGCTTGCGTTGTTTCTTCCCCATCTTAGTTCGTCAGACGAGGTTGAAGTCAAAATCTTTCTCTGTTCCAGGATCACTGTAAGAGCTTCACTCTAGGCCTTCAAAGGGGTTTCTTTACTGTATACTAGGTCTTTCCATATCCTCCATTTGCAATTGTCCCTTGTCTAATCCCAAAAGTCACTTACCCTGAGCATCCCTTTATTGTCAGTGTCATTTTTTAGAATGTCTAGTCCTTCTTTACACAGGTTAGGCTCCTACTACCAATTATCCTCCCAAAACCAGGCTAGGTTTTCATCTCTGATTTCCTAGAAACTGTGCTTTTGAACAATACCTCTATTCTCCCAAGCATTGTTCCAAATGTGGGAGCACTTGATGAGCCTTGTCATTCAAATATGATCCCTATCTTGCCAGTTCTTTGCATGCTTCTATTTCTAGAGCTTTGCCCAAGGGGTTCTTGTTTCCTTTAGCCATCTCCACCAAAGTTTTTCCCCCAAAACTTTGCTTAGGGTTTCCGGGTCATGAAGTCCCAAACCTCCATGGGTCTTGGGTGTGCAGAGATTTTCCCAAGCTACCAAAGCCCATTTATTTTTCTCTTCTCCTTTGCCCCAAAGAAAATCTCTTTGGATGTTCCTGATGTGTTGAAAAACTCCTTTTGGGGCAGGAAGAGATGAAAAAATGAAGGTGGGTATGGTTTGTAGGACAACCTTTGTAAGCACTAGCCATCATGCTCAGTTCAAAGATCTACTTGTTCATTTTCTGATTTTGTCCTGCATTTTATTAGTCACTAGCTCTGAAAATTCCTTACTCAAAGGTTTGTCGGTGAGAGGTATTCCCAGATATCTGGAGAGTAGTTGATCTCTTTGAAAGCCAAGAATTCGGGAGAGATTTCTCTAAATAGTAATATTAGTATTGAGAAAGAAATTTTTTAGTTTCTGAGGCTTACCTTTGTACGAGCAGCCATAGCAAAATCATTCAGGATTTGTTTGAAGGCTTTAGCTTCCTTGACCATGGGTGTACCCTACAACATGGTGTCATCCACAAATTTTTGGTGAGTCAAGGTGTCCCCATTCAGGGTAAGCTTGAGACCCTAGATTCTTCCTTCCGCTTTGGCTGCTATGATTACTTTACCTAATCTTTCCATCATGAGAATGAATAGGAAGGGGGAGAGGAAATCTCCTTGTTTCAGGCCTCTCGAAGGCTTGAAATTTCTTGACGGGGAGCCATTAAGTAGTGTTGAAAAACTAGTTGTGGTGACTGTTAGTGTCAGTATTTGCATCCTACCATCAGTGATCAAAAATCCTCTTTTCATATCATTTTAAGGGTCCGAGTCAGCAATTTTATATCATTCCACTAGGTCATGCAAAAAATTAGTCACTGAAGGTAGTCCTAGTCCAAAAAACATCACTCTTCCCTAAATGTGATTACTTGCTAGCATAGTTTCATATCTTGTTGATTGTACATCATCCATAAAGTTATTTTTATCATGCCATTTGTATCAGTCATGAGGTCATTATGTCATATTGAAATTCAATCCTTCAAGGTCTCATTAGGTCTCTAGGGTTCTTCAAGGTTCCATTCCATTGCATAAGACCAGAAAGTAAAGGGTGATCAAATAACATCCCTTCACCATGTGAAGATGATTTGTAAAGAGAAATTCTTATTTCATTATGTAATTTTATGTCTTTCAAATGTAATAATTTCACCATCCCAAGCTGTTAACTCAGTGTTCCAAAGATGCTAGACCATCAAAAGATCAATTTTTCAAAGGAAATGGTCAAGTGAAAGGGTAAATTTTCAAAGGGTTGAGTGCATGCCAAAGGGAGTTGTTTTTTTTCCCAAGGGTGTCCAAATCGTCATTTTCCAGAAGCACTAAACCATAATTTCTCTCACCCATTGAGCTAGGGTTGGCTATGGAATTAGATACATCTGAGTATGTGAGGCATAAGGGAGGTCATTTCAGTGAGTATGAGTAATTCCAACTCATCCACATCATTTTTCAATAAGTCATTCCAAGGGACAAATCATTTTCCACACATAGGGTTGATTTTTCTTCAAACTATGTTTTAGACCAAACAGTGAAGAATTTGGAAAATGTGAGAGAGGTTTTTGTCCAAAATAGGCCAAGGAAGAAAAACCTCCTTCACATTTTACATTGGTTTCATGGTTTTAGATAAATCTCAAAAATACAATTTCCTCAGGAGAGTTGATGCACTTCTACAGTGACCTTGGGAAAATCAATATTTCTCCTAGATTGAGTGACCAAATGACTCACTTGTGAGTCACATGATAACTAGACATAGAGATATTTTCAATGACCTATCATGAGCTCAATTTGGAGTTGAGGAAGACCTCCTAAACTTGACTAAAATAGCACTCTACATTTTGGTAGCCTCATTATTCACATTTTGACGAGTCTTGGGATATTAACCTTTTTATAGGGAAAATGAGCTCCAAATTGAAAATTTTAAGATTTTATGGAAATCATACTCGACAAGCTTTCTAACGAGCTATCCCACACCCAATTTGGACACCGGGAAGGCCTCCAAAGGTGGCCTTCAAAAAGCATTGTGTGTTCAAGAGGTGGCATTGTGCATTGAGGTCGGTGTTGTGCATTGAGGAGAAAGGCTCCAAAGTCTAAAAACCTCAAAAAAATCTTCAAATTTCTCTCTTTTCCCCTCTTTTCAAGTAAGTCACCCTCCTCTCCTTCATTTTTTGTTTGCATATGAATGTCATAAGCGCCATTCTTCATGATTAAAATCAAACCCTAGTTTTACTCTATTCATTCTAAGAAAACCTAAACCCCTTTTTCTTCCCATCACTTATCATTAGAACTAAAAAACCCTCTCTACATCACTACCTATCCCCTCATCTATATCCCCTCATTATATCCTCTCATCATAAAACCCACCTCCCTCCCTCTCATAATTCACATCTTACCCTTCATAGTTCAATCTACCCTAGTACATCCCTTCACTTGTAAAAGACTCCCACTCATTCCCTTTATCCTTTTCTAAGAGTGTACAACCTTAGACCTTGAAAACATGGATAGGAGGAAGACCTTGATGATGACGAGGAAAGAGACTATGATCTGGCAGAGTATGATGAACTTGAGCAACATGACACTCAGACCATTGATTTAGAGGCTCACGATGAAGAAACAATTAAAGACATCATCATTCGGGAAAAGGAAGCTCAAGTGAAAGATTTGATGGACAAGGAAAAATATCTAATCACATATTTGGAGCAAGAAAACAAGTAATTGAGTGACAAAGAAGTCCTCATGGAGCTAGAAATGCTCAACGTGAAATGATAGAGTGGTAAAGAGACATAAGTCACTTTGACCCCTATTGAGTAGGAAATTGAAGAGGATAGAAAAACTTAGCTTGAGAGAGTCAACCTACAGCTTGAGAAGCTACTACAGAAGGCCAATAGAGATAATCAGATGCTTAGACACACGGTCTATCATTACAGTACTCACAATAGGATTTGCAACATAAGAATCAAGAAGATGAAAGCTAGGTTAAGGCGGGCCTTGGAGGGAAATAAAGAGGAGGATATACTCAGAATGTCAGTTGAGGCTTCCCTGACTAATCAGAGCATATGATGGTGAGGCTTCACATAAATTTTGGGGAAATTTTGAGCAAATTTTAACATTTGTAATTTTTGGAAATTTGACACACAGAAAAAATGGAAAGTGGCACTGTGCTTTTCCTAGGGGCACCCAATGGACAAATGGCTTAAATTTTTAGATTCAGGGCAGTGAGGACATACACCCTAGCAAGTTTCAAAGTTTTTGGAGCATAACTATGCCACCAAAATGTCAAAAAACATCCTAAAAATGACCTTTCTGCCACTTTTATGGACGCACAGAAGCAATCTTGGGAGAATAAAGTTTTGAGGGGTCAAATGAGCTCCAAATGCAGAAATTCCAAGTGTTCTGGAACTTCGACTTGAATACCTTTCCAATGAGCTATCATGGGCTCAATTTTAACATCAGGAATTCCTTCACAAGGGACCTGAAAGTGGCACTACGAGTTGAGCCAGTGGCGTTGCGCGTAGAGCAAATTTTGCTCAGGATGCCTATTTTTCCAGTTTTTTACTATGATCATGGATTCTCTCTCATGGTGGATGATTTACTATTGTAAATGATTTCATGGCTTGTAAATATGATGGTTAAAAAGTTGTAGTGGGTAGATTCATTGCTTTAAGAGTTAGTTTGAAGTCAAATGAATCAGTTTTTCACTTTTAGAGGCAAGTTGTTAATGATGCCTATATTCTTGTTCCTTGTTTAGTATCAGTTAGATCAGCTCCTCATCTTAGGGATTTGAACCCTGAAGATGGGAGGAGGTTGAACGCTTGTCTATATCTTCTTCTTCTTTCTCTTTGTGAGGCGTTGGACTCAGTTGGATGCTCAGAGCTTGATTGCACATCATTGTAAGCAGTTTGGCAAGGAGATTAATAGGATTTGCAACTATTTGTATGGGATCCCTATGGTATGGATTTTTAGTACAGTTTCTTCTTTTGTGATCATTTTCTTACATGTTTTATGTATGCCATCATTCATTCCATTGATTCTAGTTGAATGTTTTCAAGTTCGATAGGTAGAATCCATTGTATCAGTGCTATGCTTTGGGAAATGATTCAACATTTCATGTTTTCTACTGTTTAAGAAGGATCCATGATTGTCACATGCCCTTCTTAGATTCTCATCAGTCTTAAATGCCTCACATCATCAAGCCTAAAGTGCTAAAGCCTATGCCTACCTTGCCCCATAGAACACCCTACATTTTTGACCTAATTTCCCAGACCTAAACTGTCCAGCTCCTCCTGATCCGGCAAAACACCAACAAAATTCAATCAAAACTTTCAAGATAATATACCTAGCCTAAAACCTTTACCTCATCCAGTCATCTTGACTGAGATCCTTGTGCAGAGAGCCCTCTCTTGACCTAGTAGGGATAGCTACTAGGCTGAGCTTGGTTTGTGGTTACCTTGGCATTGCCTCCCTTCAGCCTAAGGTCAATCTAGGTGATAACAGTGAAAAGGGCCATCACCCATCTTATCCAATTTTCATCGAATCCATATGCTTTTAGTACATCTCTAATATATAGCCAGCTTAGCTTATCATAAGCTTTCGCACGCTTAGTGCTCTTGAGAGAATGAACAACCTCGTGAGCTTTAATGATGTTATTGAGAAATTTCCTTCCTTCTACATAACCAGTTTACTCCTCATACACAAGAGTTGGAAGAAGGGGCTTGAGTTTGTTTGCAATTACTTTAGAAATAATCTTGTACAACACATTGCATAGGGCTATGGGTCTGAATCTATCTGCTTCTATAGCTTTTTCCTGCTTTATAATTAAGGCTATGAAAGATGCATTGAGCACCCTTAATATTGTTTTTGATGTCCTCGAGTCCTCGACAACGTCAAGGATATCTTGTTTGACTATTTCCCAACATGTTTTGAAGAATTCTACATTGAACCCATCCGGGCCTGGAGCTTTCCCATTATGCATCTCTTCGATGACTTCATTGACCTCCTCTTCATTCACTGGCCTGTCGAGATTATAATTGTCTTCCCTTGTTACTAGTTTTGGAATGTACAGTGTGAAGCTATTGATAAATTGTGATCTATCTAACAAAGGCTCCTTTGCTATGCTTTGGAAATGTTGTATCAGAATAGATTCCATTTCTTTGTGGGTACTTAGCTCTTTCCCTTGAGGATCTCTGAGTTTTACAATCCTATTATGAGCCCTGTAATCCATGGTTGATTTGTGGAAAAACATTGTATTTCTTTCCCCTTCTTTAATCCATTGCACTCTTGATTTCTGTCTCCAGAAGATCTCTTCTTGCCGGCATTTGTTTTCCCATTCCTATTGAAGAGAGTCAATGTGCATTTTCCTTTCCTCAGTAAAACCATTTATGATGAGGATTTGGTTAATTTTCTATAATTTCTGTTCCACTTCTCTTTTGGCTTTGAAAATATTCCCAAACTCATTTTTGTTCCATTCTTTAAGCTTGAATTTAATGTGTTTCAGTCTCTATTACAGTAGGAACATCTTCATGCCTTGAATAGGCATGTCATCCACCCACCACTTTCCAATATTAGTGATGAAATCAAGGTGAGTGAGCCAGAAATTCTCAAACCTGAAAGGTCTGTTCCTTGGAGTGCCTATAAAAGAAGCTTCAAGCTGAATAGGTGAGTGGTCCGAGCCTCTGAAAGGAAGGATTAAAGCAGTCAAGTCAAGGCCATTGAGAAAGAGGTCCTCTGAGATTAAGAATCTATCTAGTTTAGAGGCAACTTGAGAAGCCCCTCTGCTCTTATTGTTCTAGGTGAAGGTGTCATTTATTTCTGTATCCACCAGCCTCATGTTGTTTAGGAAGTTCTGGAAGGCGATGGAGTCTCTTCCTAGTGTTTTGGTCCCACCTTTTTTATCTATACGAGATTGGATCATGTTGAAGTCCCCTCCCAGAATCTAGGGCATAGAAGAATGTCTCTCTCTCAGCTTCTCCAATGAGTTGAGAAGCTAGAGTTTGTCCTCAATTTTTTGCAAACCATAGATATTATTGATCATATAGAGTTCCTTGTCAACCAAAGGTTGGATAACCATTGAAAGGTAGTTCCTGGATGCTTCAGCATCCAGGATTCCAAATTTCTGGGGATTCTACATAGTAAGAATCCATCCTGCTTTATTATTTGCTTTAACTTATAGATACTTGTATTTAATAAGCCATTTGCTATGTATCTCTCTGATTTTTTCTACTAAACATTTTGTTTCCTATATAAACCCCATATCTAGTTTTTTTTCTTTTATTCTATTGTTGATATTTCTTTGTTTACTTTTACTTTCTAGACCCCTAATTTTCTAGGTTGTGAGCTTCATCATGAAAGGTTTGTAAATGAGTAACTAGTAAGATCTTTCATCTTACCTAAGTTAAGCATGAGTTTCCCACACTCTGTCAGTAGCACATTCTGTCTCTTCCTTCCTCTTTTCCTGCCTGGGTTTTTGAACGAGTGTCCGGATGTTACCTCCATTGGTTTTATCCCTTTATTTTCCTGTCTGTCATGGTTTCTTTTGACTCTAGTAGCCTTTGCTTGAGATATCCATAGGAATAATTGTTGCACTTTGTCAAACTCCTCTTGTGGTAGAGAATCAACACCCTTGGTAGTTCCCTGCTCCAGGAACTTTTCTAGATGAAGATTCTCCCTCCCGAGAATCTCCTGTAGCTCTTAGTCCTCCATGCCAATTTCACTTCAGGTCATATCATGGTTCCTACCAAGTTCCATTGTGATATGCGTATCCTCCTTTAGTTTGTTGTTCTCATGTGTGACCTCTATGCTGTCATATTTTTCCTTTTCTGCAGGATTATCTGTCGGTGCCTTGTCTGTTCCATTGTTCCCCCCTTCTTCTTCTAAAATTGTGAAACTGTTATGACTTTGTTGCTTATCCTTGCTAGTTTTCTTTTGGTGCTTTTCCCCCTCCTTTTCCTCTGCCTCCCACCTTGGTAAAGCCTTCCAGATCTTTTCATGTGTTGGTTTTTATATTGTCTTCTAGTTTGTTGATTGGATAGTCTCTGAAGAGGTGCCCATGTTCATGACATTTACGACATCTGAATGGGACATGTTCATAGTCCACCGCCTACACCCATTTTTCATCATATACTTCTAGAATAATTTCGCCTGGAAGTGCTCCCGATAGGTGCATTTCTACACATATGCGGGCGAAGGAGGTATATTTGCCTCGCAAAGTTGCATCTGATATCTTTAAAAAATGACCTAGTGTATTGCCTATGTCTTTTAAGGATTTAGGCAGCCAATAATCTAAAGGTAAGGAGTAGAGTCTAATCCATATGGTATCGATGTGAGTTTTTCTCACTCCGGGACAAAATTCATCACCCATGGTCACATGTAGAGGCTTACAACAGCATAGAAATATGGTCCTCCTTCAAACACTCTATCTTTATCCTCTATGTTCATGAAAACCACTGTGAAGAAACCCTTGGACCCAAGATGAAGGTTTATTTCTCCCTTTGGCTTCCAAGGGTTTCTTATCCATGTGTACAATGCCTTCTCTATTGGCCATTGTCCCATAAATTTGCATATGACCACGTAAGCCACCATGTGATCCGTGTGCACATGTAGTGCTGGATCATTTAAGACCACCCGAGGTTTAATGGTTGACTTGGGTTTGCAGAGTCCTGTCATATTCTTGTGCTCAGTTCTCTGGTTGTTGTCTCCTATTCTCTTCTCTCTTCTGACTTCCTCGTGGTTCTCCTCTTGTTCATGCGATTTGATGTTTTCCAGCTTTTTTGTTCTTGTCTTCTCTATTTCTACCTCCACTAGTTTCTTGAATCAATTTGAACTCACCACCTTGTTTTTGTTCGCTACTACATGACTGTAGGAAGGAGTGGAGCTCCTGCCTCCTTGCCCCTCCATTGTTACGAGCTCCCTGTACAAAACCCTAGCTCTGCTTCCCATCGTCCACCGCCCTCCAATCATCTAAGTACTATCACCAATTCCTACAACAAGAAAAGTTATTCCAAAGACTTCTAAAGCTTCATCTGCTATGCAACCCAAGGCTATGTAGAATGATCCCCAAGGGAATAATATTAAACCCAAGGGACTAAGATTATAAACCCAACATTCGTAAAACCAAATATAAATATTACAAAGTCTAAAATACATGATTTATTTTCATGGTGAAACAATCCTTGTCACAAGGGACAAATATTATTAACATTAAAATAAGCATGATCGACCATCATTGATTTTTATATTGAGACAATCCTTATTAGAATTCCATGTTGGACCATGGTCGACATCATAATAAACCATGTTTTACTCAATAATAATAAACCCAAGTGATTGATATTATAAACCCAAGGGGATAATAAAATGAAGGGATTGATATTATAAACCAAAGGGAATAACAAACCCAAGGGATTGATATTATAAACCAAAATGAATAATAAACCCAAGGGATTATGAACTCGAGGGAATAATATTAAACCCAAGGGACTAAATTATAAAACCAACATTCGTAAAACCAACTATAAATATTACAAAGTCTAAAATAAACATGATTTATTTTCATGGTGAGATAATCCTTGTCACAATGTCACATTCAACCATGGTTGACCATGATTGATATTATAAAGCTAAGGGAATAATAAACCCAGGGGATTGATATTAAAACCCAAATGAATAATAAACCCAAAGGATTACCACTAAAACTCCAAGGGATTATGAACCCAAGCGAATAATATTAAAACCAAGGGACTAATATTATAGACCCAACATTCGTAAACCCAAATGTAAATATTACAAATACCAAAATAAACATGATTTATTTTCATGGTGAGACAATATTTGTCAAAATGGGACATTCAACCATGGGACTAATATGGTAAACCCAAATATAAATATTACAAAAACTAAAATAAACATGGTTTATTTTCATTGTGAGACAATCTTTGTCAAAATGTGAGATTCAACCATGGGACTAATATTATAAACCCAACAATGGTAAACCAAAATATGAATACTACAAACACTAAAATAAACAGGATTTATTTTGATGGTGAGACAATCCTTGTCATAATGCGACATGCAACCATGGTTGACCATAATTGATATTATAAACCTAAGGGAATAATAAAACCAGGGGATTGATATTATAGACCAAAATGGATAATAAACCCAAGGGATTAATACTAAAACCCCAAAGGATTGTGAACACAAGGGAATAATACTAAACCCAAGGGAATAATATTAGACCCAAGGGACTAATATTATAAGACCAACATTCGTAATTACAAAGAATAAAATAAACATGATTTATTTTCATGGTGAGACAATCCTTGTCACAATGTGAAATTCAGCCTTGGTTGACCATGGTTGGCTATGATTGAAAATGGTTTACCATGATTAATATTATAAACCTAAGGGAATAATAAACCCAAGGGATTGATATTATAAACCCATGTTAATAATAAACCCAAAGGATTAATACTAAAACCCCAAGGGATTATGAATCGGAGGGAATAATATTAAACCCATGGGACTAATATTATAAACCCAACATTGATAAACCCAAATATAAATACTACAAACACTAAAATAAACATGGTTTGTTTTGATGGTGAGACAATCCTTATCACAATGCAACATTCAAACATGGTTGACCATAGTTGGCTATGATTGACAATGGTTGATCATGATTGATATTGTAAACCTAAGGGAATAATAAACCCAAGATATTTACATTATAAACCCAAATGAATAATAAACCCAAGGGATTAATACTAAGAAACTAAGGGAATAATATTAAGCCCAAGGGACTAATATTATAAACCCAACATTTGTAAACCCAACTATACATATTACAAAGACTAAAAGAAACATGATTCATTCAGGGTGAGACGATCCTTGTGGCAATGTGACATTCAACCATGGTTGGCCATGATTGATATTATAAATCTGAGGGAATAATAAACCAAAGGGATTGATATTGTAAACCGAAATGATTAATAAACCCAAGGGATTAATACTAAAACCCCAAGGGATTATGAACCCAAGGGAATAATATTAAATCCAAGGGACTAATATTATAAACCTAACATGCGTAAAACCAAATATAAATATTACAAACACTAAAATAAACATGATTTATTTTCATGGTGAGACAATCTTTGTCACAATGTGACATTCAAGCATGGTTGACCATGGTTGGCTATGATTAACAATGGTTTACCATGATTGATATTATAAACCTAAGGGAATAATAAACCCAAGGGATTAATATGAGAAACCCAAAGGAATAATAAAACGAAGGGATTAATACTAAAACCCCAATTGATTATGAACCCAAGGGAATAATATTAAACCCAAGGGACTAATATTATAAATCCAATGTATATAAACCCTAAGACAAATATTATAAACATTAAAATAAACATGATCGACCATCATTGATTTTTATATTGATACAATCCTTATCACAATTCCATGTTAGACCATGGTCGACATCATAATAAAGCATGTTTGACTTGAGAATATTAAACCCAAGCGATTGATATTATAAACCCAAGGGATTAATACTAAAACCCCAAGGGATTATGAACAAAATGGAATATTATTAAACAAAATGGACTAATAATATAAACCCAAGGGAATAATAAACCCAAGGGATTGATATAATAAACCCAAAGGAATAATAAACCCGAGGGATTAATATTTTTTCATGTCGAGAGAATCATTGTCAGAATATGACATTCAAGCATGGTTGACCATGGTTGGCTATGATGAACAATGTTTTACCATGATCGATATTATAAACCTAAGGGAATAATAAACCCAGGGGATTAATATGAGAAACCTAAAGGAATAATAAAACGAACGGATTAATAATAAAACCCGATTATGAACCCAAGGGAATAATATTAAATCCAAGGGACTAATATTATAAACCCAACGTATATAAACCCTAAGACAAATATTATAAACATTAAAATAAACATGATTGACCATCATTGATTTTCATATTGAGACAATCCTTATCACAATTCCATGTTGGACCATGGTTGAAATTATAATAAACCATGCTTGACATAGGAATAATAAACCCAAGCGATTGATATTATAAACACAATGGTTTAATACTAAAACCCAAAGGGATTATGAACCTAAGGGAATATTATTAAACAAAAGGGACTAATAATATAAACCTAAGGGAATAATAAACCCAAGGGGTTGATATAATAAACCCAAGGGATTAATACTAAAACCTCAAGGGATTATGAATCCAAGGAATTATTAATATTAAAAATTTGAAGAATGAAGAAACCCAAGAATTTGATATTATAAACCTAAGGAATTAATAAACCCAAGGGAAAAATATTAGAAACCAAAGGGATCAAAAATGGCAAGGGATCAATATTAAAAATATAAGGGATTAATAAGAATTAATTTTTTAAACCTAACAGATTGATCAACCAACGTGACTATGAATATTATAAACCTAAGGGATCAATAAAACCTGTGTATTGTTAATATTATGAAAGCAACAAGTTAATAAATTGAAGGGATAAGCATTGTAAATGTAAGGGATTAATAATAAACCTTAGGACTATTATTTAAACCTTAATATTGGGGATTAATAAACCAAAGGGAATAAATGATAACCGAAAGAAGTATTCATATTAAAAACTTAAAGGACAAATAAACCTAATCATTTAATATTATAAACCCAAGGAAATAGTAAACCGAACCTAAGCCCTAAATCCATGGCATCAATATTATAAACATAAATAATGCTATAACACAAAACAATAATTAAAAACATAAACCAAAACCAATATAAGAACCACATTGCAAACTATAAAGCATTAAAACATGATAAATCATCATTACATTAATAATAACACATTAATATCATTACATTATAAACAATAAAAAATTTTAAGCCATAAATACATTGATATCAATACATGAATGTATTAATAGTATAAATCTCAAGAGTATTGACATAAACACCTAGAACATGAAATCCCAACAATAATATTATAAATGTAAACAATATTTGCATTCATGGAAGATGTGAACAAAGTGAAGGGATCCACACAAAAGACCACAATAGTCAAAAATGCAAGAGAAAGATATAAACAGTAAAACTGCCATTGGAGCAAAGCAACATAAATGAAAAAACAGATCTAAATTGCACACATTGGATTTAAAGAAGAACAACATAATAGGACATTTTAAGACCAGAGATATACAATTTTGTACATAAAAACAACATTAGTGTTTTAAAAAAAAATCAATTTAACCAAAATTACAACCACAGAAAGAACATTGAGTCTTAACATATATTTTTTGTTTTCTTTACATCAAATAATTCCACTACAAAATTGAACTTCAAACAATGTTTCAAAAGTCATCTATGGAGCTGCCTCTTCCAAAACACAACTAAACCAATGACAAAAGTAGCACCAATTCAAATCAACAGAATAATGATCACGATACTTAACACTTTTCAATTGTTTCCTTCTTGTTCTCCTCCCAGACTCCCTCTAGTGCACATGTTTCAAGTATTTTACATGTGTTTTTGTTTGATCTGGCTCATGAATATGATCATCAATAAATGTAGGATGGAACCCATGTTTTCTATCAAACTTGTTCCAAAGATAGGAAATAAAACTTGTAGCTCCAGCAATATCGCGTATTGTTCTAGAATAATAGATGACATCATTATTGTCCATATCTGCATTTGAAAGACACAAAAACAAAAGCAACATCAATAAAGACATGCACAAATAAATAAGCGCGCGCACACACACACACACATATACATAAAACATAACACCCCATTTGTATTTATGTTAAAAAACTTAATGTTATAGTGTTACATGAAAAAAACAATCTAGTGTTACATGAACCAAATGATATAAAAAATTCTACAAATATAAGCCTCATTTCAAAATACAATAGAAAAAATTGTGCAAATAGAGTAAAACCATGGCCAATATTCAAAACCTCCATTTTTTCATTTCATGATGTAATATGAATCCACAATATTAATATCAATATGAACAAGTTATAAAAATGATTTTGAATGACTGGTTCATATAACTCATTGTTTATGTTTGAATGGTCTGTTGCAAAAAAAAGAGAAATAGGCACTTAAAAAAAAAAGTAAATTGAACAACATGAAAAACGATGTAAACAAATTTCTCAAATATTACTATGAATATGATGAATTT
>APFE030171753.1:10096-27343 GCA_000404065.3 Pinus taeda
ATTAACATTGTCTCAGAATGAGTACATACAAAAGGTGTTAAAAATATTTAATATGCACAATGCAAAACCAGTTAGTACACCTTTTGCTAGCCATTTCAAACTTAGCAAGGAAATGTGCCCAAAGACCCAAGAAGACATGGATTATATGTCTAAAGTTCCATATGCATCAGCAGTTGGAAGCTTAATGTATGCAATGGTATGCACAAGGCTTGATATTGCACATGCAGTGGGAGTTGTAAGCAGGTACATGAACAATCTAGGAAAGGAACATTGGATGGCAGTGAAATGGATTCTCAGATATTTGAAAGGTACCACAAATCAAGAATTATGCTTTGGTGGTTCACACATTTCTCTACAGGGATATGTTGATGCAGATATGGCAGGTGATAGAGATAACAAGAGGAGCACTACAGGATATGTATTTACTGTTGGCGGAACAATTGTCAATTGGGTTTCAAAAATCCAAAGTGTTGTTGCACTTTCAACAATAGAAGCAGAGTATGTTGCTGCTACAGAGGCTAGTAAAGAAATGATTTGGTTACAAATGTTTATGGGTGAATTCGGTAAGGAGCATGATATGGGCACGTTATACAGTGATAGCCAAAGTGCCATTCATCTTGCAAAGAACTCAGCATTTCATTCCAGGACTAAACACATACAACTCAAGTACCATTTCATATGATCAGTGTTGGAAGATGGAGAGTTGAAGCTGGAAAATATACACACTAGACAGAATCTTGCATATATGCTAACAGAAGTTGTAACTAGGGAGAAATTAAGAATATGCTTAGTTTCAGTTGGTCTTCAAGGATGACAATGAAGATGAGAAACAACCAGGTCCAAAGAGGAGTCATTATCTAACAAATGAAGCAGCCGTGGAGTTGCTACAATCATTCTCCAAGTGGGAGATTGTTGAGTATGGAGCATGATTGTTTAGAGGTCTTTGTTTAGCCGGATGTATACCCCAGGAAGTTTGTACACCTCTCCACAAGGGGGGGACTTGTCCCCCCCACCGGGATTCGGGGGGGCCGATCCCCGCCCCCCGGCTGGGGGGTTTGGGGGCCAACAGTCCCCCGGTGGGGGTTTCGGGGGCAGCGCCCCCGAAGCTAAAAACAGATGTAAAATTGCCTTGTAAAAGTATAGTAATTTCTAGCAATCTGGGGTTGTTCATTTAGGCAGATGATCTGATGTAAGAGCCTATGTTTAGTTTAGGGTTTTTGCCCTAGAAGGCAACCCCTCTATTTGTATAGGGAATTATATTTGAGGATGTTGTAATAGATGTGTATTCTCTGAGCGAGAAGTAGAGAGGTGAGACTGTGAGAGAAAACAGAGGATTATTAACAACAGATCTGCTGTAGGTTGTGTCTCTTCATTTTGCTGGATAATAAGAAAGGAAGGACTGGCTGTTCGAGGTGGACGTAGCCCAAACTAGGTGAACCACATATATCTATGTCTCTCTTGTTTTATGCATTTTCTGTGTTTATATTTCTGCAATATTTTATGTGTTCCATTGCTCCATAATATATAATATTCTAACATTCATGTGACAAGAGACTAGCTCTTGCACCGATACATAGCTTACTTCACCAAAGTTTCCAATTTACTTTCGAAAGAATTAAAAGACATGTTGAAAAGAATTGTAATTGCAAGCTAGATTCTGAGATAAATTACACGTGAAAAAGAATGCTTTAATTAACTAAACTTTGCAATGAAAGTAAACTTCATAAAGCAAAAACAATTCAGAATAATCAAAGCAGTAGTCAAAGTAATTTGCATGCATCAAACTAACTTTCGACAATTCACATATAATGTTTCTGTTCCTTTTTCTTAGGTCATAAAATGAAAGTGTAAAGTATGGTTTTTGTAATAATGTCCTTCCTTAATTAACATAAACATTCTTATATCCTTTAGAAGTATAACTCTTAACATTAAGAGTGATTACTTGAATTAACAATACTTTTGCTTGCAAGAATAAATGAAATTATAAGCAGGAAAAGGAAAGTAACACTTGATGTGAAGTAAATGAATAAATTGCAGTGTAGGAAACTACATGCACTGGTACAGGAAGAATCTTCCTGCATGACCCGAGCAAGACAAAAGTTGCAGGAAAAGAATTGCGGGAAAGAAATTGCAAGAAAGTAATTGCAGGAAAGAAATTGCAATAAAGAAATAAACTTAATTAAACTTCCAAACTACGGATCCGTTCATGCTTGACTATGAAATGAATCTAACTCAGAACTTCTGAAACAAAAATAAGAAATATCCAAGCCACACAACTACAAATGAATAAATGTTCACACAAACCTTTTAGATGGCGAAAGCACAAGGGTAAATAAGCTGGGTTGGTTGGGCCCTAGCTAACCAGCTCATTTCCTGTTTAGGAAATGAAACAGCTTAGCACTTAATCACACATTAAATAAAAATTAGACACAACGTGAAGAAAACATGGCGTGTTCCTTGTACTAAACTTGGTCAACAAATATACATGATAATGCAAGTCTAGCTCGGAATCGAGAGCGATACAAAATTCCAAAATAAATAAAATTAAAAACTCAGAGATCGCTAGCTTGGCTCTACTTGCGGTCTACATTATATACAGTCTCTCGGCCTTAGCCATATTCTGCTAATTACAATCATTTCCTATTCAAGCCTTTCAACCGAACGGACTAACAAACAACATTGCGAAACCGGATAATTGTTATAATAAATCACGAACTTTGCTAGCCATAGACCATATTCTTGGCAAGTATCCCTGAATATATGTCGCCAATATACAACCTCAGATAGTCTGAAACCGAGCTGGGATTCGTGGATAAAAAATGCTCGCGTGGAAGGATTCAAACTATCACAGAGATCACGGAGCAACATCGTTGGTGGTGCAGGAATCTGCTTGCACTGATCACACTAAATAATGATTAACACTTAGTTCTTCAATTACTTTTAGGAAAGTTAAACATAAGTTACAAGAGATACTAAAAGGTATGAAATCTATGTAAAGTAATTTATCAAGCACTTAATAAATCTTAATTATGAAATACGAAGTATATGTAGGAATAAATGATTATCTTGGAATAGTGCAGGAATGAGGGGGTTAAATAGAGATAAAATAGAGGTTAAGGTTTATGGGAATAGGGTAAAAATAGAGCAATTTGGGACACCAACATCATTCCATACCTAAGTTATTGTGTGTCCTCATACAACATTTTACCTTCTGCAAAAAATCTTCAAAAATGGGTGGCCAGCTCTCAATCCTGTACTTCAATACTTATCCTTGCTTTCACTACCTTTGGCTTTTTACCTCGGGCTCCTTTCAGCTGATTAGTCACCTTCTTGAGGTGTTTGTAGCACTTGGAAGCCCGATACTTCCATACTTGCACATGCTGTTTCTGCTTCTTGACCTCTGCGAGTAACTCTACCTCGCTTTTCTTTTGCCAATTTTGCTCCTTCATGACCTGGTTTATAGCCTCCAAGTCATGAATTTGCTGCTCCAATTCCACTATTCGGTTGTTGAGGTAGAGGGTAGAGGGATCCATGCTCAGATCCTTTGGTGTAAATACCTTCTCTGCAGCGAACTCAAATCAAGTCCCGTCATTCTCAAGATTAAGGTCGTCCAGCGTTTGCATTATGACATCACTAAGAGTTTCTGCGCCCGAGGTTTCCTTATCACCAAGGGTTTTGGTGCCCTCCACATCCTTCGTGCCAAGGGTTTAATTACCTTGCGCACTTAACTCCGAAGGGTTTTTGATGCCCTGTTCTTCCAATTCTTCAGGGGATTCAATACCCTATTCATTTAAACCAGTAGGGGCTTTAGAATAATGTTCATAAAAAACATTGAGGGTTTTGATGTCCTCTTCATCGAAATTGTCGAGGGTCTCCTTGTGTTGTGCCTCATCATCCTCGTGACCCTCTGCCTGAACTTCGCCTTCACTCGGTGTCATCTTCTTCTTTCTTAATGTGTGAACAAAGGTAGACAACAATATGTCGTCTTCCTTTTCCATGTTTTCTTCGTTTACCATGGTGTGGGCTGCTGCATCTGCAAGCACTGAAAGGTTACGGTATTTAGGTGAAACCTGAGTTGATTCATCAATCACAAACATATAGCTTGACCGATATTGATTCATCCCTAGAGAGACAATCTTCTTCTTTTTTGGGGTTTTGATTTTTCTTTTCTTTGCCAAGGGTGGAATGTCTTCGACAGACTTCTTTTTTGCTTGCACCGGCATGCTTTTATCCTTTTTCTTGGTAGGGGACGGTGTCTCTGCCTTCCTTTTCTTTCTTGCACTCGTGCCAACAGACTTCCCTACCCTCCTCACCCAAAAATCCTTCAAGAATGCCTTCTAGGTCACTCCCTTTTCTTCCAGCACTTTCTTAATGAGGATTGTGATAAGCCCATGATGATATAGCTTATATGCGACTTGGCTTGCATCCCCACTCTACACACCTTTCGCCATTTTCTTGAGACTTCGGAGCAAGCAGTAAGGAAAATCAATAAGTTTCCTCGAATCAAAGTGTAGCAACAACCAAATGTGATATACAAACGTTAAAGTATAACATCCCTCGCAGGTCAGGAGCTTCTGTAAAATGAAGAGGAGGTCTCGCCATTTTCCAATCATGGCACTCTGTGGAAGCCCCTTCTTCCAATCAACTTTGAGATTTATCTCAATCACAAACCGACACCATCATTTCTTTTCAAGCTGCACCTTTTTAAACCACTGCTCCCCTGTAGTTGGTAAGCTTGTAGCTCATGCAATGGACTCCTTCGTGACTTCGAATTCTAATGAGCCGACCCTAGCTCGACATCCTTCAAACTCCTTCAAAAAATAAAGTACCACTGCCATGTCGAAGCCATTGAAATTCTACAAAAATGGAAGGAATGCAGATTCTTGCAATAGTGCAATACTATTATGGTATTCCATAGTCTGCTCTATCTCCTTCAAGGACAATGACTCATTCCTTATGGGTACCATGTTCGAATTTTTCACAATTCTTTGTCACAACCTCAAAGGATTTCAGTGAGCGATACCAACAGTTGCTAAGAATTTTATGTCGGAGCTTCATCCATCCTTCGTCTTTTCAATCCCATCCAACCAATCATGTTTAATGATAAAAAACGACTCCTCGGATCACATGCAGATACGTATCATCCTAATACGGGTGAGAAATAATGATTCGATGTGGCGGAGGTTTATGCGGTGGCGGTGTAACGGTCATAATGATCGGGTTATGAGGTAAGACAATGATGAACAAGTGATGGGAGATTGTTTCAAAGGAGGTGAGTATGAGTTTTCAGACAATCTCTACTATCCCATAGTCTACCTCATAATTCAATTAAGACATGTTTCAATACTCATTAAAAAAATTAAATTTCAAAACCTAATATATCTTGCACTTTAAAAATTTTCCTAAGTCAGTAAATGAAAAAACAAAGTATTAATTAAAATATATAATGCTATGATCTATCAGTGCAGGTATCACTCATGTGCAGAGTAATGAAATTCCATAAACATTCTTCATAATATGCTCTTGGATTGTGTGAAATTTGTTTTGCACTTGCTTCCACAGTCGGCCACGCTCATGCACTACACCGTGCTTGCACTAACTGCTTGCATTGCGCATCTTGCACCGGGGATTTTACCAAAATAAAAATTTTGATAGAACACAATTCTATAGCTGGATATATATATATATATATAATATATATATATATATATATATATATATATATATATATAATATATATATATATTTTAAATTTGCCTCAATATACAAGAAAAGTTTTATTCGCCATCCTTTGGTGTTTCATGAGCATGCCTTCTGGATTGACTACATCAAATTCTACAATCAATTTATGAGGGAGTAAAGAAGTAGGAAAGGGGTGATTTTCAGAATGGGAAGGAACATTATAGCAAGGACTCCAAGAATAATATCACCAAGGAGGATAAACGAGAATGGGATGTGGAAAAAATTCAAGGAAAAAGAGGGATTTTACAAAATCGAGTAAGGGTAGTTTTCTTAGAAGAAAGAGGAGGGTAATTCATTGGGGTTTCAGAACATAAAAATAGTGGGAATTACGAAACGGGAAAATAGAAGAAAGACAAAATTGTATCTTCAAGGTTTGCCTGCATTAGTATCGAAAAAATTAATTGCAACGGGAATTAAGCGTTTACTTGGATATAAATTTCCATGCTAGTGACCCCAAACTTGGGTAAGGGCTGGGTTCCTTGAACCTGATTCTTCTTGGTGGCAACCATCATATCTAAAAAATCAAGTAACATTCCCTTTTAATTAAAATTTTGATCTTCCTACCAGAATGCTGGTTTTCAGGTTGATCCTTTTGCAATCATGTCAGTGAACTGATTTTCATAATTACAGGAATATTTTTATTTTTTTATACTTTTAATTTTTGTCATTTTTTTTTCTTTTATTATTTTTTTTGATGGGGAAAATAAATAATCAAATCTTCAATAGGTTGGTGTTACCACCTACCAACTCCTTTTCAGATCATTGTTGGACTTGTTGCATAAGATCTTCTTTAGTAAGGGGCTGAAAATATACCTTTAATATATGCCCATTTACCAGGAACACATAATTCTATCCATCAATAGTTTTAATCTCTACTGCTCCATTTTCAAACACTTTGACCACCTCATAGGGTCCCATCCAGTGTGTATGGAATTTCCCTTTAAAATATTTGAATCTAGAATCGTAAAGGAGTACCCAATCACTTGGTTGGAATTGCTTCTTCTGAATAGACTTTTCATGCCACTTCTTGTGCTACTGTTGAACCAAGATGTTTTGCTAGACAACATCCCTTCGAAATTCATCTAACTCATTCAACTGTAGAAGACGTTGTTGTTGTGCTTCAGAGAGATCTAGCCCCAATTGGACTGCAGTCCTGAAAGTCTTGATTTGGAATTCTATTAGCAAGAGGACTTGTTTCCCGTACACCAGCTCATATGGTGTGTGTCCTATGTTGTTCCTCCAAGTGGTTTGGAATGCCCACAATGCTTCTGGTAATCTGTCAACCCAATCCTTTCTGTGAATATTTTTTGTGTTTGTGAGGATGGACTCATCACCTTGTTTGTGGTCTCCAACTGACCATTTGCTTGCGGGTGATACAGTGTAGATTTCCTGTGCCGTATTTTGTATTGGTCCATCACACCCTGTACCAGATTAGAAATAAACTGTGGTCCATTGTCAGAAACAATTTCTCTAGGCACACCAAATCAAGTAAAGATTTCAGTAAAATGAAAATCAACAACAACTCTTTTAGTAGCAAAAGAAACATCTTTAGCTTCTACCCATTTTGTAACAAAATTTGTACAAACCAAAATATGCTTTTTATTTAATGATGTTGGATTTATTGGTCCTACAAAATCAATGGCTCATTTTTCAAAAGGCTCAATCATAACCTGAGGACATAAAGGCATTTCATTGGTTTAATTAGGTTGGCCAATTCGCTGACAGCTATCACATCGCTTGACGTACTGTTTGGAATCCTTAAGCAAGGAGGGCCAAAAATAGCCAGCTCATAACACTTTCTATGTAGTCTGCTTATCAGTGAAGTGACCCCCGCAAGGTTCATCATGGGCAGATTTTAAAAAATCAAACACTTCTTCCTCTCTTACACATCTATGGATAATGAGATATGCTCTAGAGTAAAAGAGGTCTCCTTGAATCCAAGAATATGCAACGCTTTTCTGTATGATATGCCACATTTCACGAGTGGATAAGTGAGGTGGTAATTTTCCAATGACTAGATAGTTAGCTATGCCAACAAACCATGGGGATTTTGTTGACACAACAAAAAGATGTTCGTAAGGAAAATCATCATCAACAGGAATTGCTTCACCAAGATTATTTAATCTTGAAATATAATCTGCTACTACATTAGATTTTCCTGGTCTATCAATAATGGTAATATTAAATTCCTATAGCAATAATAACCACCTAGTCACTCTACCGCTAGTTAATGGTTTATTCATCAAATATCTTATTGCAGAATGGTCAGTATGCACAAAGAATTCATATCCTGTAATATAATGTATGAATTTATTAATGGAAAAAAGTACAGCTAAAAACTCTTTCTCAGTAACCGTATAATTGAGTTCAGCGGGTGACAAGTTTTTACTAATGAAATAAATAGCATAAGGTTGTTTGTTTCTTCTTGTCCTAAAACTGTGCCAATAGAAGTATCTGAGGCATAAGAGGAAATATGAAATGGCAGGGACCAGTTTGGTCCTCTCAAAACTGGTGCTTGGACTAGTTTTTCCTTAAATGTCTTAAAGGACTGTTGGCAAGCTGTGGACCAAGAAAACTCACTATCTTTAGCCAAAAGTCAGAAAGGGGGGTAGCTATCCTAGAGAAGTTCTTAATGAATCTCCTATATTAACCCGCATGTCCTAGAAAACCTCTCACTTCCCTTTGAGTTTTGGGTATAGGAAGACTCAAAATAATTTCTATTTTTGCAGGGTCAACCTGGATACCTTTGTAAGAATAAGATGGCGAAGAACCACCCCTACCTTGCACATTAATCTACATTTTTTGTCACTCAAGGTGAGATGAGCTTCTTAGCTACAAAGAAGTACTTTTTCTAGATTTTTGAGGGCTTCCTGAAATGAATCACCAAACACAGAAAAGTCATCCATATAGATTTCCACACACTTAAGGTCACCAAAAATAACAAAGGCTTCCCTTTGAAATGTAGTCAGGGGCATTACATAGCCCAAAGGGAAGCAATCAGTAAGCAAATGTATCCCATGGACATGTAAAAGTGGTTTTGTCTTGATCCTCTGGCGTAATCTGTATCTAGTTATACCCATTAAAGAATGTATCCCATGGACATGTAAAAGTGGTTTTGTCTTGATCCTCAGGAGTAATCTATGTTTGGTTATACCCACTAAAGCCATCTAGAAAAGAAAAGTACTTCTTACCAGCAAGGGTATCGAGTACCTAATTGATGAAAGGAAGGGGGGAGTAATATTTGAGAGTGGATTTGTTCAATTCTCTGTAGTCAATACAAATGCACCATCTCCCATCTTTTTTCAGGACTAATACCAATGGAGAGACCCACTGGCTGTCAGAAATAAGATAGATAAAATCAACATCTGAGATTTTTTGCAATTCTTCCTTTACAATATCTCTTCAAGTTGGGTTCATATGCCTTTGGGGTTGTTGGACAGGTCAGGCTCCATCCTGAATATAGATACAATGAATACAAGTTTAAGGAGGGATGCGTTTCATATCTTCATAGCCCCATGCAAAGGCATCAAGATGGTTTCGCAACAAATTCACAAGTTGCTCTTGTTGGGAGGAGTCCAAGTCTGAACTAATATGAAAGGATTTACCTGGACTAATCTCAACAAGAGTGGTATCAGGCTCAAGAGTACACAGAGGTGTCATTAGAGATGGTGGCGAGGGAGGTAGAGAGTCATATCTTTCCTGAAAATCTAGACTAAAAATTTGACTTAATGACTCAAAATTAGGCATGGTTCCCAGATTGTTTAGGAAGTCTTGAATCTCACCCTCCTGCGAGAAATCAACATTCTGATGTATCAAGGAAACAGGTTGAGTCTCCTCATCACTACTGTAGTCTAACCATAAAGTGTCTCAGAGCTCCTGAAGGGGGTGGATACAAGATGACCTTCTTCCTGGAATCTCCATGGGAAATATACATGTCACTAGAATGACATCCGATATAAGCATCGACTGTAGCAAGCCATGGTCGTCCCAAGATCAAGGGATGTCCTCCCACATGATTCTTTGGCTGAAGCACAATGAAGTCTGTGGGGTATTCCCAAGAGTCTAGAGAAACAACAACATCATCCAACACCCCTTCTGGCTTGATTTTAGATTTGTCTGCTAGTTCAAGCACAATGGGAGTAGGACGAATATGGACTAATCCAATTTGATCCATGGTTTTCTTGGTCATAACATTAATGGCTGCCCCCAATTCTATAAGTACATTGGAGAGAAGGACATCACCTATCCGAACATAGAAAACAGGGTTTCCGGGGTTGGTATATTTCTCCATGTGCATACACCTTGTCATTAACTCTGCTTCTCTACCAACAAATTGAATAGTTTTAGGTTCTAATATTCTCTTTCCTGGCTTCTTGAGATAGAGTTCCCTAATGATTTTTGTGCAAATGGGGATCTCTTTAATATCTTGGAGCAAAGGTACCCTTATGAAAAGGTTCCTAAGCTCAGAAGCCAGGTTAGACTCAGGAATGGGGTCTTTCTTCTCCACAACTAACCTCTTTGGATAGGGAGGTCGGTTGGAAGAAGATGGAAAAGGCTCAGAAGGTATGAGGATAGGTTGGATGGTGTCATCTTTTTCAGAATGGTTAGGAGTTTCCTCCTCACATTTCTCGTTGATAATCACCATAACATGCTTTTGATTTTCTGAGGTTACTATCTTCCCCAATCTCAATTAGAGGTCATTGACTCAAACTGGCATGGACTGATATCTGGATGAAGAAAGCGGGTTCATAGAATGGATCATTTGTACTGCTTTGTTATTGGGGTTTGGGTAAAGGTTGGGCAGGTAGCTGAGAAGGTCGAAACAATGAAGGCAATGGTGGCATTGGCTAACTCAACTGCAGTAATGATGGTTGTGGCATTGGGTAAGGTGCATATGTAGGAGGGTATGACTGCATAGGTGCAGGATAGGAATGGTGTGAATGGTTTGGCTCTCTCCATCCTTGTTGCCAAGATTGGGAGGGTTGTCCATAATGATATTGTTTCCCATGCTGCCAATGTTGAGAGTGACTAGTGTTAGGATATGAATATGAATGTGCATTATAACCAAAAAAATGTGGTGGAGGTTCAGGAGCCATACCTGTGCTTAACTGAGGCCAGTTTCTTCGTGCTCCCATAACATGAAGTGATTCAGCTTCAGGTTGTCCTCCTTGAAGTACAACTTTCAGCCCAGGTATGGAGGGAAATTTTTTTCCGTGGCATGGTTCTCTATACAAATTGCACATTTATTAGTTTCTTTAATATCGAGAGGACATTCTCTTAAAAGATGCTTTCTTCTACATTTTGGACAAAAAATAGACAATGACTCTTGTTCCTCTACAAGTTTTTGCTGAAACTTCAAAGAGTCTATTTGTTTACTAACAATATTCATTATTTCAATTTTCATATTTTCCATTTTGTTTTCTAATCCAATAATCATAGCATCAGTAGATTCAGTTTTCTTATTTCTATTCTGAATTCCTTTATCGGATCTCTATTTGTTCCTCAAGAATTTCCTGCACAAGTCGCAGATTTGATCAAAAGATTTTTGAGCAATATCCCCTTGTCCTAACAGATTTAGATTATTCCTAGCATCATCAGTAAGCCCCCATAAGAACAAGGTTCTAATGGTACTTAGATCAAATTTGTGCTTTGACCTTTGGAGGATGTACATGAATCTCTCCAAGTAGTCCTCTAGAGTCTCATCATCATTTTGCACAATAGTAAAGATTTCATCTTGAATATCTCTAGTCTTACAATATTCCTGATATTTTGACAAGAACACTCTCTTCACTTGCGCCTAAGAAGATATAGTGTTTCCTCCTAGTCCCATGAACCAATAGAGTGTTGCGTCCTTGAGAGTTGCAGGAAACAACTTTAACTTCTGGGCATCAAATGAATAATCATAACTTCTACACAAAATATCGAACTCAAATAGGAAAGAGTTTGGGTCTTCATGTACCTTACCATAGATATGAGGAAGATTTGATGGTGAAATATTTTTCATTTGTACTTGTGTATCAGGATCCACAATTGGGAATCCAAAAGTGGACTGTTCCTCATTTACCTGATTTTCACCAGTTCCCTTTGCATGGTCTTCATGAACTTCCATCATCGTTCCTCCAAGCCAGCCACTCTCAATAGGCTAAGAAGGCTGACTATAAGTTCTAATAGTCCCCTTCCTCCCCTTCATGGGTTGTGTCACACCTGGACTACTGCTGCCAGATTCCAAGTAGACTGTTCTTGCGTGATGAGTCTCAGTTTGTTGGGACTTTTTGCCTACAAAAGAAGGCCCAATATGAGATTTAATTTTAGATTGACCAGTATTTCCTCGGCTCTTAGTGGGATTCAAACCCCTACCTCTTTTAGTCATTCATCTAAAAAAATGACAAAACAAAATTCAAATAAAAGCTGCAAATTCAGAAATAACTTAGCACTTATAAATTTCTTCAAACAATAGAAACACACTGCAGGGAAAAACAATAGCATACTTACCCTTATTGCAAAAAATGGAAAATTCTTACCAATTCAAATCACCTCCCCGACAATGGCGTCAAAATGTTGGGTGCAAGAATTGCACTTAAGCAAACTCCTCAACACTTAATTGTCAACTTGGGGGTTTCATCAACTTAGAGATGAAGCACAGGAAATGCCAGAAGTGGTATGGAATTTTCCTATTCCTAATCCTACTTCTTAAATGAAATATTGTAGAATCGGACAAAAAGATAATGTTAAAGGCAATCGACACCAAAGCAATTTTGGTGCTGGAATATAAAAGAATAATTTGTGAGGAACTCAAGTAAAGGAACCTTCACACAATTGGAAGCAATATTAAATGCTGAAATGAAATACTATGTTTATCTTCAGTATAGATGGCTAACAACTTAATAAGTGGGCCCTTGCAAAGATATGTTTCATAATTAATTTTTCCTTCTACACCAAGCAACCTGTTCTTGTACTATTGCAATCTGCTTGCACTAGTGCAGGTACAGTACTTATGTGAAAAAGTATATTTTACCTTCTTTATTGAAGACTTATGTCTTTGTGGAGGTGCTCTAAGACTTAAGGCTTAGAGCACTCTATTCCTATGACAAGAGACCAACTCTTGCACCGAGAAAGAGCTTCCTTCACCAAAGTTTCCAATTTACTTTCGAAAGAATTAAAAGAAGTGTTGAAAAGAATTGCAATTGCAAGCTAGATTCTGAGATAAATTACACGTGAAAAATATTGCTTTAATTAACTTAACTTTGCAATTAAAGTAAACTTCATAAAGAAAAAACAATTCAGAATAATTAAAGAAACAATCGAGGTAATTTTCATGCATCAAACTAACTTTCAAAAATTCACTTATAACGTTTATGTTCCTTTTTATTAGGTCATAAAATGCAAGTTTAAAGTATGGTGTTTGTGATAAATTCCTTCCTTAATTCACATAAACATTCTTAGATCCTTCAGAAGTATAACTCTTAACATTAAGAGTGATTACTTGAATTAACAATACTTTTGCTTGCAAGAATAAATGAAATTATAAGTAGGAAAGGGAATGTAACACTTGCTGTGAAGTAAATGAATAAACCAGAGTGCAAGAAACTACATGCACTAGTACAGGAAGAATCTTCCTGCACGACCCGAGCAGAAGCAAACTAAGACAAAAATTGCAGGAAGGAAATTGCAAGAAAGTAATTGCAAGAAAGAAATAAACTTAATTAAACTTCCAAACTACGGATCCATTCACGCTTGACTATGAAATGAATCTAACTCAAAACTTCTGAAATAAACATAAGAAAAATCCAAGCCACACAACTGTAAATGAATAAATGTTCGCACAAACATTTTAAATGGCGAAATCACAAGGGTAAGTGAGTTGGGTTGGCTGGGCCCTAGCCAACCATCTCTTTTCCCGTTTAGGAAACGAAAAGGTTCAACACTTAATCACACATGAAATAAAAATTAGACATAGTGTGAAGAAAACATGGTGCATTCCTTGTATTAAACTTGATCAACAATATACATGATAATGCGAGTCCATCCTGGAACCGAGGGTGATACAAAATTACAAAGTAAATGAAATTACAAACTCAAAGATCGCAAGCTTGGCTCTACCTACGGTCTACATTATATACAGTCTCCTAACCTTAACCATATTCTGCTAATTACAGTCATTTCCTATTCAAGCCTTTCGACTGAACAAAATAATAAACAACATTGCAAAAATAGCTAATGGTTATAATAAAGCACGAAATTTGCTGGCCATCGACCATATTCTTGGCAAGTATCCCTGACTATACACCGCCAATATCCAACCTTAGATAGTCCGCAACCGAACTAGGAGTCGTGGATAAAAAATGTCCGTGTGGAAGGATTCGAACTATCACAAGATCACGGAGCAACATCGTTGGTGGTGCAGGAATCTGCCTACACTGATCATGCTAAATAATGATTAACACTTAGTTCTTCAATTACTTTTAGGAAAGTTAAACATAGTTTACAAGAGATACTAAAAGGTATGAAATCTATGTAAAGTAATTAATAAAGCACTTAATAAATCTTAATTATGAAATACGAAGTATATGTAGGAATAGATGATTATCTTGCAATAGTGCAGGAATGAGAGGGTTAAATAGAGATTAAACAAACGTTAAGATTTATGGGAATAGGGTAAAAATAGAGCAATTTGGGACACCCACTTTGTTTTTAGTAGCGTGATCTATGGCATACTGGGACAAGCATGGATAATTAATTCACCATATATCCTGGATTTGGATTATAGATGCATGTAGTAAGACACAGGGAAGATATTAGAGGCAAGAATGTATGGTAGAGATGGTGTGATCTCTAGATGTGCAGTATTGTTGTTGTGAACATGTTGTGTTGTGTACATGTTGTACATGTTGCATTTTGTATGTGTTGTATTGTGCCGTGTATTGTCTGTGTTGCATTGTATCATGTGTATATGTGAAAGTGTTGTGGTACACCATGTCTAGGTGTATGTGTTTGGACATGCATGTATTAGATTGCTTGAATGCACTTGTTGATGATATTGAGGGAGGAGGCAGTATAGTCTCTAGATTCCCTCATTGCTTTGGAAGAGAAGAGAAGATAAGGCATTGTGTGCTTGCTGAGTTTGGGCAACCAATCTAGTGTGTGTACGGAAGGGACAAAGAACAAAGGCAAAAGAAAAGAAAAATTTAAATACAAGTATCAATATTTCATTTTAGTTTTTAATTTCAAAATTATGAACATAATCTATGATTTTGATTTATGATGGCTGAGTTTTGAGCTAACCAGATGTGATATGTTTATACATGATGATTTGAGCAAGGAGCTAATTTGTCTTGTTGTGACAGGAATTAAGCAGAATTTCAAATGTTACCTTATTAATGATCTACCAATGAGGTTTGATTTGAATTTATTACAATTCCTTTTGAGTCTAATGGAAATTATGTGCTTGATATAGGAAAGTATGGAAAGCTCCCGGTTCTAGTGGCTGGAATTGGCTACAAGAAAGTTAGCATCAACAAAAAAAGGAATTGGAACATGTAATAGTATGCTAGTAAAGGACTACAGGAGCAGAGCCATTGTAGGACACAGGTACCCAATAATGCCCATTGATTTCCATAAGCATTCTATGGCTGGTATGGTGGTTCGAGGCACAGGTATGTTATGCAACCAACTCACAAAATAGAAGAAAGAGATGGATCAACGACTTAAAACATAGCCTCTTCGAAGGGGAAACCTTCTTTACATTACACAAATGAACAATTCTTGGATGATACAAATGACAAGACCTCCTTTATATATAGGAGTCTAAAGGGTCACAATACAATTAGAGCCGACATAACAATAATAATGTAAGGACACAACAATAACAATAGTGGGTTTCTATGGGGCACAATAATAACAATATGGGGACAACATGGGCACAACAATAACAATAAGGGGTACAATGATAATAATAATAAGGGAATACACTAGTATTATAGGGACCTAACATGCCCCTCTCCTTCAAAAAAGTGTTGTACTCAATGCTTGAGTAGTTTTGGATGCTTCTGCATAAAATTCTCATCCTCCCATGTAGAATCTTCAGTGGGTAAGTTCTTCCACTTGATGAGATACTCTGAAATTGATCGATTTCGTAGTTCTCGAGTTCTTATTTATGTGACTACTTCAGGTTCCAATATGATTTTTCCTTCCTCGTCAAGCTCTGGCAATATTGCTTGAACTTGGAGCTTGTCACCTATAACCTTCTTTAAGCATGAAACATGGAAACCTGGGTGCACTCGAGAAGATGCAGGAAGTTCCAATTTGTATTCCATAGTACCAATCTTTTGCAACACCTTGTACGGACCATACTACTTTGGTGATAATCTATTATCCTTCTTAGCTTGATTGAGGGACATTTGTTTGTATGGTTGTAGTTGTAGACATACCCAATCACCTACATCAAAACTTCTTTTGCTGCGATGTTGATCTGCTTGTTATTTCATTATATTCTATGCCAAAGAGAGGTTATCCTTTAAGCATTGGAGAACATTTTGTTGATGCTCGATGTGATCTTCCATTGCTTGAACCTTAGAATTTTATCTTAAATATGATGTGATGGATAGTGGATGATATCCATAAAGTGCCATAAATGGGGTCATTTTTGCTGCAATATGGAAGGAAGTGTTATACCACCATTCAATGAGAGGCAAGCATTTGACTCATTGTGTCTATTTATCAGATACAAAGCAACAAATATATCCTTCCAAACATTTGTTCACTATCTCAGTTTTCCCATCAGATTGAGGATGATAAGATGATCTATGAGCTAACTGAGTACCTAGACAAGAAAATAATTTTATCCAAAAATTTCCATTGAAAATAGGATCTCTGTCACTTACAATAATCTTTGGGTTTTCATGTAGCTTTTGAATTGTTTCCATAAATGCAGTAAAAACTGTACTGACTTTAAATGTATGAGATAATGCACAAAATTGTGCACTTGGTAAGTCTATCAACTACCACCATGATGACACTCCTTCCTTTGGACTTGTGTAAACCTATGATAAAATCCATTGAAACCTCCTCCTAACATTGACTTGGAATGGATAAAGGTTGTAATAGACCTGGGGTCTTAATTGTCTCAAATTTATTTTGTTGGCAAACCAAACATTTCGCCACAAACTTTTGAATATTAGATTTAAGGTCATCCCAAAAAAATTCCTTCTTAATCCCATGGTAAGTTTTTAAAAATCCCAAATTCCCTCCTAAGGGAGATGTGTGCAATTCCCTTATAATCTTTTGTTTGAGTTGGGAATTCATACATAGGTATAAGTGATCTTTGTACCGTAACAAATCATTTTTCTTGCTAAATGTATCAGATGTAATGGGATCTTGCTGCAACTTTTGAATGAGTGCCCACACTTCTTTGTCATTCTTCGATTCATCCCTTGCTTTGTTTATCCAATCTGGTTGGATAATAGAAATGGCACAAAGCAATGCTTCCACATCCTCATCCTTTCTTGA
>APFE030171753.1:27396-60282 GCA_000404065.3 Pinus taeda
CCATTTTTGCTACTCTTTTGAAGATAATCTTTGTTCTAAAAAGTATTTAAGACTATCATGATCTGTTTTTACCTTGAAGTGTCTTCCCATTAGGTAAGGTCACCATTTCTTAAGTGCGTGTAGTATTGCCAACATTTCCTTCTCATAAATATCTTTGTGTAAATATTTTCCTTTGGTTGGACGAATTTCGAAAGCAACAGGTCTTTCTTATTGCATTAAAACATCACCAATTCCATTTCCTGAGGCATCACATTCCACAATAAATGTTTTTGTGAAGTCTGGTGTAGTGAAGTCTGGTGCTTTGCACATTGCCTCTTTAAGATGTTCAAAGGCCTTCGTTGCTTCTGGAGTCCAAGAAAATGCATCTTTCTTCAATAATGTTGTTAGAGGTGCCGCTATTCTCCCATAATTCTTAAAAAAGTTGCGATAATACCTTGTCAACTCGAGAAATCCTCGCAGATGCTTTATGGATGTGGGGATTTTCCATTCCTTAATGGCTTTAATTTTTCTAATGTCTACCTTAACACCTTCATGAGATACAATATGACCAAAATATTCCACCTCTTGTACTCCAAAGAAACATTTGGAGGTTTTTGCATATAATTATTTCTCCTCCAATAGTTTAGCACCCTGTCAACATATTCAACATGATCCTTCCAAGACTTGCTGTATATTAGTATATCATCAGAAAATACTAACACAAATTTTCTAAGAAAGAAGGGTTTGAAAATGGAATTCATCAAACCTTGAAATGTAGAAGGTGCATTGGTAAGGCCAAAAGGCATGATAAAAAACTCATGATGACCCTCAAGAGTTCTAAATGCTATTTTCGGAATGTCTTCAATGTTCATTCTAATTTGATGATATCCTGAATGAAGGTCTAACTTGGTGAAGTAAATTGGTCCATGCATTTCATCCAATAATTAATCAGTGATAGGAATGGGGAATTTATCTTTAATAGTGGGCTTGTTGAGTTCCCTATAATTCGGAAACATGCACCATGATCCATACTTCTTGTGCACCAATACTACTGGAGCAGAGAAAGAACTTTGACTAGGTTGAATTATACCAGCGTCTAGCATTTCTGCAACCATACATTCAATTTCACTCTTTTGGGCATGGGTATATTTGTAAGGCCTGATGTTGGGAGGAACACTTCCTGGAGTCAAATGAACAACATGATCATGATCACGAATAGGTGGGAGGCCTTTGGGAGTCTCAAATACCCTGGAATGATTGTCCAAGACTTTTTGGAGATATGGAGAAATATATGATTCCAATGTGGGAACCTTTAGTGAACATAATTGTGCAATTACATCTCGTTGTTCTTTCTTTAGAAGCTTTGTCATGCCGCTAGATCTTATTATATTTCCCAGTTTCCTTGTGATACCCCTTAATTCAACTTCCTTTCCTTCCGAAACAAATTTCAAGAAAAGTTCTTGAAAATTAAAAGTTATCGTACCCAAAAATTGTAGCCAGTGGACTCCTAGTACAACATTAGCACCACCCATTGCAACAGAAAGAATTAGACTATTCAACACATATTCTCCCATGGATAGCTTGATATTATGGCACTTTTCAGAGCAATTTATGGTTCCTCCATTTGCAACCATCACTTGACACTTTGGTGCTGGATATAGGAAGTAATTCAATTCCTTGGCTATGTTACAATGAATAAAATTATGGGTACTGTCCGAATCAATTAACACTATTACATTTTTCTTCTTGATATGTCCTTCTATCTTGATAGTTTGAGGAGTGGTAATTCCGGCCAACGCATTACAAGATATAGTCATATTCATTTCTTCTTTCTCTAGGGTTTGTTCTTGGTGTGTATCCTCTTCTTTTGATGTTTCTTGTTCTGTTTCTTCCTCCTCTTCACAATCTATGTAAAATAATTTCTTTTCAGCACACTTATGACCTTTAATGTATTTGCTATCACAACTGTAACATAGCCCTTTTGCTCTTTTTTCTTCCAATTGTTGTGGTGTCAACCTTGTAGGTTGTGGAAGGCTAGGGGAAACAAAACTTCCATCTTTATAGTTGTGAGTGGTAGGCTTCCTTTTTGCCATAATTTTGCTTTCAAATTTTCTTGCCAATCTGAATTCCTTCTCCAATGGATCAGGTTCCCAAAGGCGAACCTCATGTTGGATATTATCCTTTAAAGTCCCTATGAACACATCAATCCTATGCTCCTCTAGAATATCTTTTACCTTTATATTCAATTTTTGGAAGTCCTCAAATGTGCTCCACCATTAAACCCTTTTGTTTGAGATTTTTTCAATTGGCTAAAAAAGGTGTTTCTTTTTGTATCCTCATAATGTACTATCATTTCTTCCTTAAAAATTTCCCAAGTGACAATTTGTTTATGAGAGAAAATCCATCGATACCATACAAACTGATTGGTTCCAAATATAAAGTTGCAATGCATACCTTTTATGTGCTTTGCACATTATGGAGATCGAAATATTACTCCATTTGTGGTATCCATGTTACAGGATCCTTGCCATCAAAATTCCTCATATAGATCTTTGGAACATGGTGCGTCTTCAACACAACGTTAGAGTCTATGAAATCATGACTAACATTTCTTTTATTCTCATCACAAGTTTCCCTTACTACCCTTTCGCCATTAGTGAACATTTTTTTTTGTATGAGATTGATCTTGAAATGCCTGTAAATATGTAATTTTGGATCTCCAAATTCTGAAGTTTCGGCTTGTGATAGCCTCTAAGTCTTCTTTCCAAGCCCTCAAGTTTGATCGCAATTGGATTCCCGAAGAAATAATTATGCCCAATCTCCCGCTATGACCTAATTATAGATTGGTTCAGTAGAGCAAATTTGTATGACATGCCATGTGTCACTGTTTTGGCCTTAGGTTATGAAAACAATACCCAACAAACTACATTCCATTTGAATTTTGTCACTTTTTACGAAATTTGAATCATATGCTCAGAGAGAAATTATGACAATTTTTCCAAGGTGACCTGTTTGACATCCAATTCGGGAGCTTGCAAAAACCCTAACTTCCTTAGTTCATATATTTTAAAATATAGTGAGAAAATATTTGAAATTCGGTCACGAGGTTCATCATGATTTTGTCTCAAATGGATTTTAATTTCAGCTTCTGAAGCTTAGTATAAAAAAAATTATAGCGACAATTCCATGATGACCTGTTTGAGGCAGCGAAACCCTAGAATCCAAAGCTCTGATACCAATTGTTATGCAACCAGCTCACAAAATAGATGAAAGAGATAGATCAATGACTTAAAATGTAGCCTCTTCGAGGCAGAAACCTCCTTTACATTACACAAATTAACAATTCTTAGATGATACAAATGACAATACCTCCTTTCTATATATAGGAGTCTAAGGGGTCACAATATAATTAGAGCCGACATAACAATAATAATGTAAGGGCACAACAATAACAATAGTGGGCTTCTATGGGGCACAATAATAACAATATGGGGACAACATGGGCACAACAATAACAATAAGGGGTACAATGACAATAATAATAAGGGAATACACTAGTATTATAGGGACCTAATAGGGTATGCCTTGGTTTTTAGACCTTCCGATGCGAGGAAACCTTGCCAATGAATGGATCACCTGAGGGACTGTGAAGCAAAGAAGGGGATGCCTAAATGTGGAAGGTGAGTGATTGCATGAAAGGGACTGGATTTATTGAGGGACTGGGAAGTAGAGAAGGGAATGTCAGGAAATAAATTTGTTTTGGTCAATAACATTGCTTATTGGAATTAGAAGCACATTAGGAGTGTACCCAGAAACAATGAATTGGTAACTTTTCATTGAGAGAACAAGGAGCACAATGGTTGTAGTGCTTGATATTGAGGTAGGATTTGATTTTAGCAGTGGGTTTTGGAATTCCTGGGAAGGAAGTAAATCCCTGGTACTTCTTTTGAGGGTGGAGGTGTGAGCCTATGTATTCCCTTGTCATTGGCGCAAGCACCATATCATTTTATTTGCTGGTTGAGAAAATGTGCATATGTATATATGTGTATATTATTGTAAATGATTTGTGTTTATAAACCTCCATAAGCAATATGTTTATTTGTTGGTTGAAGCAAATGTGCTTACGTATATATGCTTGTCATTGTAAATATTGCATTGAGTTGTGTTTATAAAGCTCCATAAGAAGTATGTTTTACTAGTAATAAGTGTCATAGAACTCAAAGGACGATGTCCCCCAAGGGGAGGCGTTTGTAATAACCCCAGGTTAAGTTTCCACGTAAATAAAATAAAACCAAGGTCATGGGGCACATATTCCAAGCTGAATAGGGGGAAAACATCACATTGGGGGTCATTGTGGTTAATTAATGGCTATAGAAATTGGCATTGGCATTGGAAAAAGGAAAAGGGAAATAATGATCCGAATGGAAAGTAGCATCTACCCATGGTATTCATTCACCCATGGTATTTATCCACCCATGGTATTCATCCACCCATGGAATATACCCGTGGTATTGTAAGTGACACCCACCCATGGTATTGTAAGTAACATCTACCCATGGTATTCATTCACCCACCCAAGGAATTTACCCTTGGTATTGTAACTAAAAAAAAAAACTATAAGTAACAAGTCACATTTTGTAAAAGGACAATTTGTCCATCAGAATGTAGCTTTTACAATTATTTCCTATTTTAATAAAAATATTTCTTTTTGGTTTTATTTACTGTTTGTTCTCTCTCTCTCTCTCTCTCTTTTGGCTTTTCAAATTTTCAGATCTTGGGGGCCTTCGCCCCCAAGATCCATTTAAATTTTTTAAATCTTGGGGGCCTCCCCCAAGCTATGGATCAAATAAATGACAATTAATTCGAGAAATAAAGGAATATAGGAGAAAAGGAAGATGAAGGGACAAGAATATGCATGTAAAGGAAAATGGAGAGAAAACAAAGGAAAATGAAAGAAAGGAGGAAAGGAAAAGGAAATAAAAGGAGATGGAGAACATTCTATGACTCTCTTAGTTACTTTTGGAAACACTCTTGGTCATTCTAACATTCACTTGGAACAAGCAAGGGAGCAAGTAACCAAAGGACAGGAAAGAAAAGCAAGGGAGCACAAGAGGAAGTTTGGACAACAAAAAGTTAGGGCATAAAATAATTGTGGATTTGTAGGTAACAATGTGCATGTGTGATTTAGCATGTTGGGATTGATGGATGATATATGCATTGGTTTATTGTTCATGTTTGTTGTCATTAGCATGGGATTTTCCTACAATGGTTTACAACATTTCCTAGATAGCCATGATGTATTGGGTTCCCTATTTCGGTTAAGCTTTGGATTGCCAAGAGATTTCAGATCTTGCTTGAGGTGGTCACAGGAAAATTCTCAAGGGTTGACGGTGGATATGGTTTTCTCCTGGAACTCTTGACAGGTGGGTGGAGACATAAAAATTCATCTAGGTGTGGTGAAGAAATTCTAAGGCATCCAACAAAAATAGAAAAAGATCGAGAACCTCTCAGCAGAGATAGAAAAAGATCGAGAACCTCACAACATAAATAGAAAAAGATCAAGAACCTCTTACTGTTCAGCAAAGTGGTTCCTTGAGATGGTATCTTCTAGCACTTGCTGCGTGCGTCTACTGCAACTCGGCCTCTCCTCAGGCGCTTCTCTCAGCAGCTTTATGAATGCCTCCCTTGCAGCCTTGTTGATACTTAGAAGAAGATATCAAGTGAACAACTCAACTTAGAGTAAAAAGGTGCGCACAACTTTTATTAAATCAAAAGAAAAAACTTACAGGGAATTACAATATGAAACAAGAAATCTCAGAGTTTAGAAGCACTCAGTCCAACAATATGGGCTTCTCTTCTGCCGATTTCTCATTTTATAGACTTCCTAAAGAATCTACTTTTACCTAGACATGACACATAGTGGAAATAATTGAGGGTCCTGTCGGCATTTCCATAGTCTGACGATGTCTACTCAATATTCCAGTACAATAATTCAAAAAACACACTCAGTACAATAATTCAAACTTTCAACTATTTACAAAGAATCTAAGGACTATCACCATGGTCCCTCAGGGCTGCGGTCTGAGTCATAAACATCGAATTCGTCAGAAGATTGGTTCTTTCGTAGATATGCTTCCTCCATTATCTCTAGATATTTTTCTTCATAGTCCGGCTCGATGGGGTCTTGAGCATCTTGGTACACATCTAAAAACAAAATGTCCTTTCCTTTTGAAGATGTTGTTGTTGTAAATGCTATAGCTGCTTTAGAGGACTGTCCGGCTTCCAACTTTATTCGATCTTTGTAGGCATGATGGCTCTGGTAAGGTAACTTGATTGGGTCATCTCTTTTTCTCCATCTACTGATATATGACATAGGATTTATCTCTATGTCCAAAAAGGAATCTTTATGAGCTTTTGAGAAGTCTGTCATCTGTTGTACTGGTTGCTCTGTTCCATCCAATAATTCCCATTTAAATATCTAGAACATGCTAGTTGCTGTCTCTATTGTGTGTTGTACCCAGATTTTGCAGTGATCACTTACACCTTCTTTTTCTTGTCATCCAAACTCAAAAATGAATGATGTGCATACCCTGGTTGATAGTAAGAATTTGATCAAACATATAGTGTCTGATGTCCAATTTCCTGAACTTACTCCAACTGTGATTAATGCTTTTTGGTTCATAGAAAATTTCAAAACATGATGCTTCCCTTGTAATTCTGTCAGTTTTTTAATGATGTGGATTTTTTCAACTAAATTTTGCATGCGAAATTATTTTAACCATCCCAAGACTCTATTCACTTCATCTCTGTTTTCTGCAAAGGCAGAAATTTCTAAAAACTGGTTTGCAAAAACCTGTGAAAAAGGATTTGGATCAATAGCATTTCGGATTTCTGGGCTTTGAAAATCCCATGGTGTCGAAAAGATTTTGATATAATGTAGAGTTCTTTCTACACATTGAGATTGTCTTTCAACCTGTTTCTTCTTGCAATATCTGTCCTTTATTTCCCAATCTGCATCTGGCTCGAAGATTTCATACCGAGGAAAAGTATCTCAGTGCATATAATCTACATCTCTTCTTTGTAAATATGATGCTTCCAACTTCGAATAGATCTCAGATTCTTAAGGTCTGTAAAAACTTTCCAACTTCTATCTTGATATTACTATCATCAAGGTCCATCATCTTAACACTTGTAAAGATTTCAAGTGCGAAATCAATACAACCAATCATCTGATAATAATTTAAAATCTGTAAAACCCAAATCATAGATTATGTATACTGTATGGACCATAGATCATCAAGAGTTCTGAAATATAATTTTACTTTCATATTTGGTAAGGAGCATACTTTTACCAATTCAGGATCCAATCCAAGAAGTGTTTCAATATTCTTTGATTCCCGGGCTTGACATTTTTGAATCCACTAGTTTCTTCGAAGCCTGAGTCCAACTACCTTCTTTATTTCAAGACAAAGATCTTCAACATGTTTTTCAAGAATTTTGAATCTCTTTGCCAGAGTGACAAAATTATTTGGCTAATCTAGAATATCAAAAATGCTTCCTTTGACTTCTTTTTTGTTGCGGCCAATTCTATGAGCTTTATTCATTTCCCTAGTAAGAGCATCGGCAATATAGTTAGAATTTCCAAGAATCCATTCTACATCAAAATCATATTGCTGGAACCAGATTTGCCATGCTAATAATCTTCCTCTTCCATTTGTCTTGATAATTTTGCTGACAAGAAATATTTAAAATTCATTGAGTTAGTCATAATTTTCTTGGCACAAGGTACAATTCAAATTTTTGAATGCCATTAAATATTGCAAGAGTTTCTTTTTCAGCAGCAAAATAATTTTTCTGATTGGAGAGAAATTCTCTTGATGCATAGGCGCATAGTTATTCTTCTTTATTTTCCTCCTTCTTTTAAAAAAGAACAGCTGCCCAAAATTCATTTGAGGCATCTGTTTGTAGGATTAACAATCCATCTCCTGGGGGCTGTAGTTTTGGAAGGGACTTACATTCTTCTTTGAGATTTCTGATAGTGGCAGTGGCTTTACCAGACCATCTTGATTCAAATTCTTTCTAATAGGAGTAGTTTTTTCGGATAACCTTGGAATGTATTTATGGATGTAGTTTAAAACACCCAGAAATCTCTGAATCATTTTGGTGTCTTTAAGTTCATCAGGAAACTCAGCAAGCTTTATCAGAACATGAGGTTGCATTTGTATATGTCCATCTACTACATGAATTCCAAGGAAATCAATATCATTTTGGAATAACACCATTTTCTTTTCTGAGAGGACAATACCATGAGCTTCAACTTCTTGAAAGAATATTTCTAGATGAGCCAAATATGTTTGTAAATCAGGATTGTGAATTAAAATATCATCAATGTCAGTTATGATAAAATCATACTTACCAAAGATAAAATCCATTCTCTTCTGGAAGAAAGCAGGAACATTCTTTAATCCGAATGGAACAACTTTCCACTGATAAAATCTTGTTGGACATGTGAATGCTGTCTTATGTCTGTCTGCTACTTCAATCTGAATATGATAATAACCAGATTTCATATCAAATTTACTGAATATTTTACTCTTCTGAATCTTCTGCATTATTACTTCTTGACGAGGTAAGGGATAATGAAAGCTTTGAGTGATTTCATTAAATGGTTTATAATTAATCACCATTCTTGCTTTACCTCGAACTATTTTGGAATGATTTCTAACCAAGATTGCAGAACATGAATAGTGAGAGACACTAGGTTCAATCAGCCTCAACTTCAACAATTCTTCAATCTGTTTCCTGATCTCTTGTTCATCTGCAGGAGTGCAAGGAATTAACTTACCTTTTACTCCATTATCATGCATGGTCACAATTTCTTACTTGGGGCTCTCTTTTTCCCAAAAATTCTGAGGGTCTTCTGAGAATCTTTTGACTAATCGTTGGTATATAGAAATTTGTTCTTGAGTCCACTGAGGATCTATTACTGCTTTTTGTTTTGTTTTGAGAGCTTCTTTTTCCTCATAAATCTGCAATACTTTCTGCCAATCTTTGGAATCATTTATTGGCTTTCTTGTACTGGTCTTCTTTTGGCTTTCTATTCGAACTTATGAATCTGCAAATTTTAGTCTCGGAACAGAGATTGCTTGTTTTTTGAAATTGAAGATAACTTTATCTTCACTAATGGTCACGGGCAAAACATAATTGATAAATGGCATACCCAAAAATAAACTGGCGGATGGGTCATTATGCTGTATAGTAGATATCTTGACAATCTTCCCATCTACTTTTAAGGAAATATTATCTACATAGTGGGTAAGATTAATTGTACCTCCAATCGTTTATGAAATTAGGACATTCTGGAGAGGTTTCCATAATCCTTTAAACAATGATAGTCTGGCAAGATTTTTTGAGCCACCAGTATCAATAAATGCATCAAGATCTATCCAACTATTTTTAACCTGGACTGAAACTGGTATATACAAGAGATGATTGGTTTTTACCATTTTCTTCAAAAAACTTTGTTCTGCCGCTGGGTCAAATTTAGGGATTGGCAGTGAAGAAGTCTATCCAACATTTTTCTTATATGGACAAAAAGAGTTTAGCTGAGGGAGAATAGAGATGACTTGCTTTCCTTTGTCTTTCTCTGGGGGTTGAGACCAACATAAAGATTTGGCTTCACTGATGTCAGAACTTTCTGAGTCAGTCTCAAATTAGTCACTGTAGTGGAGTTCTTCTTCATCTTCAACTAAAAATTCATCAGTAGAACAATCATAACAAATATTAATTTTCTGAACAGAATTGATTAATTTTTCATCTTCTGAAAAATAAGCATCAGTTAACATATATACATCTGATGGTTCTTCTTCCGACTGTTTAATAGACCAATCATCATAAAACTCTTCAATATCTACACAGGCTTTTAATTTACTAGATGTGATCTTCGGACATGCATGAGCATAATGTCATTCTTGTTTACATATGAAACAACAATTATTTTTGGTTCTCAGCTGTTTCCTCTTTTTCAGAAATCTGAAATTTTAAAAAGGTCATTTGGGATTTGCAATTTTCTTGGTCTTGAATTTTCCATACCTTTTATGCTTTCTCTTTTTCTTAAATGGTGTCCAAGGCAGAACAACACAACAAATATTAGCACTGGGACTTATATCATGTGCTTGTTTTTGCCAACAAAGATATTTAACCTTCTCATGACACCGAAATAAAAGATCTACCCAGTAAATCTGATCAATAGATTTGCTTTGAAGCTCAATATCTTTAGAAATGAGATCTCCTAGATTTCCTAGTAGTTTTGATAGAAAAGAAATTTTTTGAACTGAATCATTTGAAAGATTTGCTTTGTAAACTTTGGCCATAAATCTTGACCAAAGGATTCAATATATTTTAAATCTTTCAGCTCCATTCTAGCAAGATCTGTAATGATTTGATTTTTCCCATCTATTGTCTCAGGAACAAACTATGTTTTCAGTAGTACTCCTAGGGTAGATAGTCCTGCTGCAACGACTGCTTGTCGTTTTGACTCAGGTGGTCCAATCCACTAGTCATAAACTATTCTGGCCATTCTCTTTTTTGCGAGAACAAATATGGATATATTATCGAGCTTTGTAGTTACTTGCATTTGGTATAAGGCTCCAATCCATACTATAATTGATTCAGCTGGATTTGTTGATCTTTCCAAATATAGAATATAACCACTAGAATTAGAAGCAAACATATCTTCTTCTATCCTAGGATTTTTTTGACTCTGTTAACAAAATTTGCCTTTTGGATTAACGACATGATGAAAAATGGGAACTTAGAAGCTGCATTTTCAAGAGCCACAATTTCTGCTTTTGTTTTTCTGGGCTTCTCTGGAACAAATTCTATTTTCATTGGCCTGAAGGATGTTTCAGAAGTGCTAGCTTCTGTTTCTTCTTGATCCCAAAAATTTGGGGTCGACATATCTATAGTAAATCTTGAGCTCTGAGATGCTTTTGATTTTCTTCGTCGGTCTTTCTTCTGCATCCTGGCTTCTTTCTCAGCTCTTTCTTCTTGTTGTTCATCATGTAAGAGCTTGAGATTGGCTAGAATGAGTTCATTCTATGTACCCAGATCATCTATGGAATTTTCAACATAAGAACATCATGTAGTAATATAATTACCAATTTGATACAATTGATCTAGATCATTTGTATTTGAGGAGCTGTGTTCAACTAAAGGGGCACAATCAACACTTGTAGGAGGTTTCTTTGAGGAGGACGAAGTAGTGCAGAATTTAGTCTTTGGGGGCCATTTGCCTCCTTTCACAAAGTGGTGATTAGCGAATTTCCATTCTTCAACTGGGGTGATTTGGGAATTAGAAATTCTAAACATTTTATTTACAGCAAGAAAAGGCTTAACTTCAGGTATATACAATTCATTTGAAGATAGTATAGGCTGACTAGAAGAGCTGGATATTTGGGATGAGGATTCTGTAGAGTTAGAGACTAGTAATGCATATTTTCTTAGATGAATGATAGGTCGTGGGACACAAGGCTTTTCTTGAAGTATTATAATTTTGCCATCTTGCAACAAGGCTCTTCTTGTCAGGTTTCCTAGTTTCTTTTCATCAGCTAAAGACTTGTATTGAAAATACTTGTCGTTTGGTAGTCCTATAGAATCATATGATACTCCTTTGACTTGTGCATTATTTAACCCAACTGACACACAATCTCTGAGTACTGGATGTTTTAATTTTGAATGTATTGTATTAGTCAACTGAAAGGACATTTAAATCATTACAAATAGGAATTCACTGCTATCAACCATCTGTAACCCTTGGACTCCTACGATAAGTTTCCAACAGTCTTTTAAATGAGGGTCTGTAAGACTAATAGAGTAATCTGGAAAGATCATTCCATATTGACAACCAGTAGATAGGTTAGCGACAATAGTACCTATTCTAGCATGATCATAACTCTAGTGTCGAGTATCAAAGACTTCAACAATGCACGGAGTATTTAAGCTATGTCTAAACAAAGGGGACAAACCTATCCTTATACCTCCAAAATGTAAATAGGAATATTTTTTGTCTTTTGCATATTGTCGAAATTTTTTGATTTCTTCATTGTTAAACAAAGAGAGAGAAACAATCTAAACAGACAGACTAGAGATTTTGCTTTTTACTTCCACTTATTTTAAAAGCATATTTTTCTGAAAGATATTAGAGAGAGGGGCTTTATAGACATCGGTTGCATGAAGAGTTGGAGGATTCCAACTTTCAGGATATTCTACCGTCTCTAGTTATTTTTCAAAATCGATCTCTTTTTCAAGAGATCTAGAATCAACTTCAGTAACAACATGTCGTTCAAGAGTAGAAAAAGATCTAATCAACCCAGCCATTAGGAATGTGATAGGGCTCTGATACCAACAGAAATAGAAAAAGATCGAGAACCTCTTACTGTTCAACAAAGTGGTTCCTTGAGACGGTATCTTCTAGCACTTGTTGCGTGCATCTACTGCAACTCGGCCTCTCCTCGGACACTTCTCTCAGCATCTTTATGAACACCTCCCTTGCAGCCTTGTTGATACTTAGAAGAAGATATCAAGTGAACAACTCAACTTAGAGTAAAAAGGTGCGCGAAGCTTTTATTACCTCAAAAAGAAAAACTTACTTTTAAAATATCTTGAATCCTTTGGTCAAGATTTTATGGCCAAAGTTTACAAAGCAAATCTTTCAAATGATTCAGTTCAAAAAATTTCTTTTCTATCAAAACTATTAGGAAATCTAGGAGATCACATTTCTAAAGATATTGAGCTTCAAAGCAAATCTATTGATCAGATTTACTAGGCAGATCTTTTATTTCGGTGTCATGAGAAGGTTAAATATCTTTGTTGGCAAAAACAAGCACATGATATAACTCCTAGTGCTAATGTTTGTCGTGCCGTTCTGCCTTGGATACCATTTAAGAAAAAGAGAAAGCATAAAAGGTATGGGAAATTCAAGACCAATAAAATTGCAAATCCCAAACGACCTTTTAAAAATTTTAGATTTATGAAAAAGAGGAAACAACCAAGAACCAAAAATAATTGTTGTTTCATATGTAAACAAGAATGACATTATACTGGTGCATGTTCGAAGAGCACATATGGTAAATTAAAAGCCTGTGTAGATATTGAAGAATTTTGTGACGATCGGTCTATTGTACAGTCGGAAGAAGAACCATCAGATGTATATATGTTAACTGATGCTTCTTTTTCAGAAGATGGAGAATTAATCAATTCTGTTCAGAAAATGAATATTTGTTATGATTGTTCTACTGATGAATTTTCAGTTGAAGATGAAGAAGAACTCCACTACAGTGAAGAATTTGAGACTGACTCAGAAAGTTCTAACATCAGCGAAGCCGAATCTTTATGTTGGTCTCAACCCCCAGAGAAATACAAAGGAAAGCAAGTCATCTCTATTCTCCCTTAGCTAAACTCTTTTTGTCCATATAAGAAAAATGTTGGATAGATTTCTTCACTGCCAGTCCCTGAATTCGACCTAGCTGCAGAACAAAGTTTTTTGAAGAAAATGGTAAAAACCAATAATCTCTTGTATATACTAGTTTTAGTCTAGGTTAAAAATAGTTGGATAGATCTTGATGCATTTATTGATACTGGTGGCTCAAACAATCTTGCCAGACCATCATTGCTTAAAGGATTATGGAAACCTCTCCAGAATATCCTAATTTCAGAAATGGTTGGAGGTATAGTTAATCTTACCCACTATGTAGATAATATTTCCTTAAAAGTAGGTGGGAAGATTGTCAAGATATTTGCTATACAAAATTATGACCCATCCGCCAGTTTATTTTTGGGTATGCCATTTATCAATTATGTTTTTCCCATGACCATTAGCGAAGATACAATTATCTTAAATTTCAAAAAACAAGCAATCTTTGTTCCGAGACTAAAATTTGCAGATTCAGAAGTTCGAAGAGAAAGCCAGAAGAAGACCAGTACAAGAAAGCCAATAAATGATTCCAAAGATTGGCAGAAAGTACTGTAGATTTATGAGGAAAAAGAAGCTCTCAAAACAAAACAAAAAGTAGTAATAGATCCTCAGTGGACTCAAGAACAAATTTCTATATATCGGTGATTAGTCAAAAGCTGCTCAAAAGACCCTCAGAAGTTTTGGGAAAAAGAGAGCCCCAAGCAAGAAATTGTGACCGTGCATGATAATGGAGTAAAAGGTAAGTTAATTCCTTGCACTCCTGCCGATGAACAAGAGATCAGAAAATAGATTAAAGAATTGTTGAAGTTGAGGTTGATTGAACCTAGTTTCTCTCACTATTCATGTTCTGCATTCTTGGTTAGAAATCATTTTGAAATAGTTCGAGGTAAATCAAGAATGGTGATTAATTATAAACCATTGAATGCAATCACTCAAAGCTTTCATTATCCCTTACCTCATCAGGAAGTAATAATGCAGAAGATTCAAAAAAGTAAAATCTTCAGTAAATTTGATATAAAATCTGGTTATTATCAGATTCAGATTGAAGAAGCACACATACATAAGACATCATTCACATGTCCAGTAGGATTTTATCAATGGAAAGTTGTTCCATTCGAATTAAAGAATGCTCCTGCTTTCTTCCAGAAGAGAATGGATTTTATCTTTGGTAAGTATGATTTTATCATAACTTACATTGATGATATTGTAATTCACAGTCCTGATTTACAAACGCATTTGGCTCATATAGAAATATTCTTTCAAGAAATTGAAGCTCATGGTATTGTCCTCTCAGAAAAGAAAATGGTGTTATTCCAAAATGATATTGATTTCCTTGGAATTCATGTAATAGATGGATATATACAAATGCAGCCTCATGTTCTGACAAAACTTGTTGAGTTTCCTAATGAACTTAAAGACACCAAAATGATTCAGATATTTCTGGGTGTTTTAAATTACATCCATAAATACATTCCAAGATTATACGAAAAAACTACATTTGAAATGAGGATGGTCTAGTCAAGCCACTGCCGCAATCAAAAATCTCAAAGAAGAATGTAAGTCCCTTCCAAAACTGCAGCCCCCAGGAGATGGATTGTTAATCCTACAAACATATGCCTCAAATGAATTTTGGGCAGCTATTCTTTTTGAAAAGGAGGAGGAAAATAAAGAAGAAGAACATTACGCCTATGCATCAGGAGAATTTCTCTCTAATCAGAAAATTTATTTTGTTGCTGAAAAAGAAACTCTTGCAATATTTACTCGCATTCAAAAATTTGAATTGTATCTTGCGCCAAGAAAATTCTTGATTAGGACTGAATCAATGAATTTTAAATATTTCTTGTCAGAAAAATTATCAAGACAAATGGCAAGAGGAAGATTATTAGCATGGAAAATCTGGTTCCAACAATATGATTTTGATGTAGAATGGATTCCTGGAAATTCTAACTATATTGCCGATGCTCTTACCAAGGAAATGAATAAAGCTCATAGAATTGGCTGCAACAAAAAAGAAGTCAAAGGAAGCATTTTTGATATTCCCGATCAGCCAGATAATTTTGTCACTCTGGAAAAGAGATTCAAAATTCTTGAAAAACATGTTGAAGATCTTTGTCTTGAAATAAAAAAGGTAGTTGGACTTAGGCTTCGAAGAAACCAGTGGATTCAGAAATGTCAAGCCTCGCAATCAAAGAATATTGGCACACATCTTGGATTGGATCTGAATTGGTAAAGGTATACTCTTTACCAAATATGAAAGTAAAATTATATTTCAGAACTCTTGATGATCTATGGTCCATACAATATACACAATCTATGATTTGGGTTTTACAGATTTTAAATTATTATCAGATGATTGGTTGTATTGATTTCGCACTTGAAAACTTTACAAGTGCTAAGATGATGGACCTTGATGATATTAATATCAAGATAGAAGTTGGAAAGTTTTTACAGTCATTAAGAATCCTAGATCTATTCGAAGAGTTGGAAGCATCATATTTACAAAGAAGAGATGTAGATTATATGCACTCAGATACTTTTCCTTAGTATGAAATCTTCGAGCCATTTGTAGATTGGGAAATAAAGGACGGATATTGCAAGAAGAAACAGGTTGAAAGACAATCTCAATGTGTAGAAAGAACTTTGTAGTATATCAAAATCTTTTCGACACCATGGGATTTTCAAAGCCCAGAAATCCGAAATGCTATTGATCCAAATCCTTTTTCACAGGTTTTTGCAAACCAATTTTTAGAAAGTTCCGCCTTTGCAGAAAACAATGATGAAGTGAATAGAGTCTTGGGATGGTTAAAAGAATTTCTCATGCAAAAGTTAGTTGAAAAAATACACATCATTAAAAAAATGACAGAATTACAAGGGAAGCATCCTGTTTTGAAATTTTCTGTGAACCAAAAAGCATTAATCACAGTTGGAGTAAGTTCAGGAAATTGGATAGCAGACACTATATATTTTACTAGCTTGTTACTATCAACCAGGGTATGCACAACATTCAATTTTGTGTTTGGATGGCAAGAAAAAGAAGGCGTAAGTGATCACTGCAAAATCTGGGTACAACACACAATAGAGACAACAACTGGCATGTTCCAGATATTCAAATGGGAATTATTAGATATAATAGAGCTACTAGTACAACAGATGACAACCTTCTCGAAAGCTCATAAAGGTTCCTTTTTGGACATAGAGGTAAATCCTACATCATATATCAGTAGATGGAGAAAAACAGATGACCCATTCAAGTTACCCTACTAGAGCTGTTATTCCTACAAAGATCGAATAAAGTTGGAAGCGAGACAGTCCTCTAAAGCAGCTACAACATCTATAGCAACAACATCTTCAAAAGGAAAGGACATTTTGTTTTTAGATGTGTACCAAGATGCTCAAGGCCCCATCAAGTCGGACTATGAAGAAAAATATCTAAAGATAATGGAGGAAGAATATTTGCAAAAGAATCAATCTTCTGACGAATTCGATGATTATGACTCAGACCGCAGCCCTAAGGGACCATGGTGATAGTCCTTGATTCTTTGTAAATAGTTGAAAGTTTGAATTATTGTATTGAGTGTGTTTTTGACTTATTGTACTGGAATATTGACTAGACACCGTCGAACTATGGAAATGCAGATAGGACCCTCAATTATTTCCACTTTGTGTCATGTCTAGGTAAAAGTAGATTCTTTAGGAAGTCTATAAAATGAGAAATCGGAAAAAGAGAAGCCCATATTGTTGGACTGAGTGCTTCTAAACTCTGAGATTTCTTGTTTCATATTGTAATGCTCTGTAAGTTTTTCCTTTTGAGTTAATAAAAACTTCATGCACCTTTTTACTCTAAGTTGAGTTGTTCGCTTGATATCTTCTTCTAAGTATCAGAAAGGCTGCAAGGGAGGCGTTCGTAAAGTTGCTGAGAGAAGCGCCCGAGGAGAGGCCGAGTTGTAGTAGACGCACATAGCAAGTGCTAGAAGATACCGTCTCAAGGAACCACTTTGTTGAACAGTAAGAGGTTCTCGATCTTTTTCTATTTTTGCTGTGAGGTTCTTGATCTTTTTCTATTTTTGCTGAGAGGTTCTCGAGGCCCCTTTGTTTAGACATGGCTTAAATACTCTGTGCATTGCTAAAGTCTTTGATACTCAACACCAAAGTTATGATCATGCTAGAATAGGTACTATTGTCGGTAACCCATCTACTGGTTGTCAATATGGAACGATCTTTCTAGATTACTCTATTAGTCTTACATACCCTCATTTGAAAGGTTGTTGGAATTTTATGGTGGGAGTCCAAGGGTTACAGATGGTTGATAGCAGTGAATTCCTATATGTAATGATTCAAACGTCCTTTCAGTTGACTAATACAGTACATCTAAAATTAAGATAGCCAATACTCAGAGATTGCGTTTCAGTTGGGTTAAATAATGCAAAAGTTGAAGGAGTATCATATGATTCTATAGGACTACCAAACGACTGGTATTTTCAATACAAGTCTTTAGTTGATGAAAAGAAACTAGGAAACCTGACAAGAAGAGCCTCGTTGCAAGATGGAAAAATTAGAATACTTCAAGAAAATCCTTCTGTCCAACAACCTATCATTCACCTGAGAAAATATGCATTAGCAGTCTCTGACTCTACAGAATCCTCATCCCAAATAGCCAGCACTTCTAGTCAGCCTATACTATCTTCAAATGAATTATATATACATGAAGTTAAGCCTTTTCTTTCTATAAATAAAACGTTTAGAATTTCTAATTCCCAAATCGCCCCAGTTGAAGAATGGCAATTCGCCAATCGCCGCTTTGTGAAAGGAGGCAAATGGCCCCCAAAGACTAAATTCTGCACTACTTCGTCCTCCTCAAAGCAACCTCCTACAAGAGCTGATTGTGCCCCTTTAGTTGAACACAGCTCCTCAAATACAAATGATCTAGATCAATTGTATCAAATTGGTAATTATATTACTACATGGTGTTCTTATGCTGAAAATGCCATAGATGATATGGGTACACATAATGAACTCATTCTAGCCAATCTCAAGCTCTTACATGATGAACAACAAGAAGAAAGAGCTGAGAAAGAAGCCAGGATGCAGAAGAAAGAACGATGAAGAAAATCAAAAGCATCTTAGAGCTCAAGATTTACTATAGATATGTAGACCCCAAATTTTTGGGATCAAGAAGAAATAGAAGCTAGCACTTCTGAAACATCCTTCAGGCCAATGAAAATAGAGTCCATTCCAGAGAAGCCCAGAAAACAAAAGCAGAAATTGTGACTCTTGAAAATGCAGCTTCTAAGTTCCCATCTTTCATCATGCCGTCAATCCAAAAGGCAAATTTTGTTAACGGAGTCCAAAAATATCCTAGGATAGAAGAAGATCTGTTTGATTCTAATTCTAGTGGTTATATTTTAGATTTGGACAGATCAACAAATCTAGCTAAATCAATTAGAATATGGAATGGAGCCTTATAACAAATGCAAGTAACTACAAAGCTCGATAATATATCCATATTTTTTCTAGCAGAAAAGAGAATGGCGAGAATAGCTTATGACTGGTGGATTGAACCACCTGAGTCAGAATGACAAGAAGTCGTTGTAGCAGGACTATCTACCCTAGAAGTACTACTGAAAACACAGTTTGTTCCCGAGCCAATAGATGAGAAAAAGAAAATCATTACAAATCTTGCTAGAATGGAGCTGAAAGATTTAAAATATCTTGAATCCTTTGGTCAAGATTTTATGGCCAAAGTTTACAAAGAAAATCTTTCAAATGATTCAGTTCAAAAAATTTCTTTTCTATCAAAACTAGTAGGAAATCTAGGAGATCTCATTTCTAAAGATATTGAGCTTCAAAGCAAATCTATTGATCAGATTTACTAGGCAGATTTTTTATTTCGGTGTCATGAGAAGGTTAAATATCTTTGTTGGAAAAAACAAGCACATGATATAAATTCCAATGCTAATGTTTATAGTGTCGTTCTGCCTTGGACACCATTTAAGAAAAAGAGAAAGCATAAAAGGAATGGAAAATTCAAGACCAAGAAAATTGCAAATCCCAAACGACCTTTTAAAAATTTTAGATTTCTGAAAAAGAGGAAACAACCAAGAACCAAAAATAATTGTTGTTTCATATGGAAACAAGAAGGACATTATGTTGGTGCATGTTCGAAGAGCACATCTGGTAAATTAAAATCCTGTGTAGATATTGAAGAGTTTTGTGATGATTGGTCTATTGTATAGTCAGAAGAAGAACCATCAGATATATATATGTTAACCGATGCTTCTTTTTCAGAAGATGAAGAATTAATCAATTCTGTTCAGAAAATGAATATTTTTTATGATTGTTCTACTGATGAATTTCAGTTGAAGTTGAAGAAGAACTCCACTAAAGTGAAGAATTCGAGACTGACTCAGAAAGTTTTGACATCAATGACGTCGAATCTTTATGTTGGTCTCAACCCCCAGAGAAAGACAAAGGAAAGCAAGTCATCTCTATTCTCCCTCAACTAAACTCTTTTTGTCCATATAAGAAAAATGTTGGACAGATTTCTTCACTGCCAATCCCTGAATTCGACCCAGCTGCAGAACAAAGTTTTTTGAAGAAAATGGTAAAAACCAATAATCTCTTGTATATACCAGTTTCAGTCCAGGTTAAAAATAGTTGGATAGATCTTGATGCATTTATTGATACTGGTGGCTCAAACAATCTTGCCAGACCATCATTGTTTAAAGGATTATGGAAACCTCTCCAGAATATCCTAATTTCAGAAACGGTTGGAGGTACAGTTAATCTTACCCACTATGTAGATAATATTTCCTTGAAAGTAGGTGGGAAGATTGTCAAGTTATCTGCTATACAACATTATGACCCATCTGCCAATTTATTTTTGGGTATGCCATTTATCAATTATGTTTTTCCCGTGACCATTAGAGAAGATAAAGTTATCTTCAATTTCAAAAAACAAGCAATCTCTGTTCCGAGACTAAAATTTGCAGATTCAGAAGTTCGAAGAGAAAGCCAGAAGAAGACCAGTACAAGAAAGGCAATAAATGATTCCAAAGATTGGTAGAAAGTACTGCAGATTTATGAGGAAAAAGAAGCTCTCAAAACAAAACAAAAAGTAGTAATAGATCCTCAGTGGACTCAAGAACAAATTTCTATATACCAGCGATTAGTCAAAAGATGCTCAGAATACCCTCAAAAGTTTTGGGAAAAAGAGTGCCCCAAGCAAGAAATTGTGACCATGCATGATAATAGAGTAAAAGGTAAGTTAATTCATTGCATTCTTGCTGATGAACAAGAGATTAGAAAACATATTGAAGAATTGTTGAAGTTGAGGTTGATTGAACCTAGTGTCTCTCACTATTCATGTTCTGCGTTCTTGGTTAGAAATCATTCCGAAATAGTTCGAGGTAAAGCAAGAATGGTGATTAATTATAAACCGTTGAATGTAATCACTCAAAGCTTTCATTATCCCTTACCTCGTCAAGAAGTAATAACGCAGAAGATTCAGAAGAGTAAAATCTTCAGTAAATTTGATATGGAATCTGGTTATTATAAGATTCAGATTGAAGAAGCAGACAGACATAAGACATCATTCACATGTCCAACATGATTTTATCAATGAAAAGTTGTTCAATTCGGATTAAAGAATGCTCCTGCTTTTTTCCAGAAGAGAATGGATTTTATCTTTGGTAAAAATGATTTTATCATAACTTACATTGATGATATTTTAATTCACAGTCCTGATTTACAAACACATTTGGCTCATCTAGAAATATTATTTTAAGAAGTTCAAGCTCATGGTATTGTCCTCTCAAAAAAGAAAATGGTGTTATTCCAAAATGATATTGATTTCCTTGGAATTCATGTAGTAGATGGACATATTCAAATGCAACCTCGTGTTCTGACAAAGCTTGCTGAGTTTCCTGATGAACTTAAAGACACCAAAATGATTCAGAGATTTCTGGGTGTTTTAAATTACATCCATAAATACATTCCAAGGTTATTTGAAAAAATTGCATTTGAAATGAGGATGGTCTAGTCAAGCCACTGCTGCTGTCAAAAATATCAAAGAAGAATGGAAGTCCCTTCCAAAATTGCAGCCCCCAAAAGATGGATTGTTAATCCTACAAACATGTGCCTCAATTGAATTTTGGGCAGCTATTCTTTTTGAAAAGAAAGAGGAAAATAAAGAAGAAGAACTATGCACCTATGCATCAGGAGAATTTCTCTCCAATCAGAAAAATTATTTTGCTGCTAAAAAAGAAACTCTTGCAATATTTAATGGCATTCAGAAATTTGAATTGTATCTTGCACCAAGAAAATTCTTGATTAGGACTGAATCAATGAATTTTAAATATTTCTTGTCAGCAAAATTATCAAGACAAATGGCAAGAGGAAGATTATTAGCATGGCAAATCGGGTTCCATCAATATGATTTTGATGTAGAATGGATTCCTGGAAATTCTAAATATATTGCCGATGCTCTTACCAGGGAAATGAATAAAGCTCATAGAATTGGTGGCAGCAAAAAAGAAGTCAAAGGAAGCATTTTTGATATTCTAGATCAGCCGGATAATTTTGTCACTCTGGCAAAGAGATTCAAAATTCTTGAAAAACATGTTGAAGATATTTGTCTTGAAATAAAGAAGGTAGTTGGACTCAGGCTTCGAAGAAACCAGTGGATTCAGAAATGTCAACCCTGGCAATCAAAGAATATTAACACACTTCTTGGATTGGATCCTGAATTGGTAAAGGTATACTCTTTACCAAATATCAAAGTAAAATTATATTTCAGAACTCTTGATGATCTATGGTCCATACAGTATACACAATCTATGCTTTAGGCTTTACAAATTTTAAATTATTATCTGATGATTGGTTGCATTGATTTCGCACTTGAAATCTTTACAAGTGCTAATATGATGGACCTTGACGATATTAATATCAAGATAGAAGTTGGAAAGTTTCTACAGTCCTTAAGAATCCCAGATCTATTCGAAGAGTTGGAAGCATCATATTTACAAAGAAGAGATGTAGATTATATGCACTCAGATACTTTTCCTCAGTATGAAATCTTCGAGCCATTTGCAGATTGGGAAATAAAGGACGAATATTGCAAGAAGAAACAGGTTGAAAGACATCTCAATGTGTAGAAATAACTCTGCAGTATATCAAAATCTTTTCAACACCATGGGATTTTCAAAGCCCAGAAATCCAAAATGCTATTGATCCAAATCCTTTTTCACAGGTTTTTTCAAACCAATTTTTAGAAAGTTCCGACTTTGTAGAAAACAAAGATGAAGTGAATAGAGTCTTGGGATGGTTAAAAGAATTTCCCGTGCAAAAGTTAGTTGAAAAAATCCACATCATTAAAAAACTGATAGAATTACAAGGGAAGCATCCTGTTTTGAAATTTTTTGTGAACTGAAAAGCATTAATCACAGTTGGAGTAAGTTCAGGAAATTGGACAATAGATACTATATGTTTGATCAGCTTGTTACTATCAACCATGGTATGCATAACATTCAATTTTGAGTTTGGATGGCAAGAAAAATAAGGCGTAAGTGATCACTGCAAAATTTGGGTATAACACACAATAGAGACATCAACCAGCATGTTCCAAATATTCAAATGGGAATTATTGGATGGAATAGAGCTACCAGTACAACAAATGACAACCTTCTCGAAAGCTCATAAAGGTTCCTTTTTGGACATAGATATAAATCCTATGTCATATACAGTAGATGGAGAAAAAGAGATGAACCATTCAAGTTACCTTACCAGAGCCATCATGCCTACAAAGATTGAATAAAGTTGGAAGCTGGACAGTTCTCTAAAGCAGCTACAACATCTACAACAACAACATCTTCAAAAGGAAAGGACATTTTGTTTTTAGATGTGTACCAAGATGCTCAAGATCCCATCGAGTCGAACTATGAAGAAAAATATCTAAAGATAATGGAGGAAGCATATCTGCAAAAGAATCAATCTTCTGACAAATTTGATGATTATGACTCAGACCGTAGCCCTAAGGGACCATGGTGATAGTCCTCAGATTCTTTGTAAATAGTTCAAAGTTTGAATTATTGTACTGAGTGTGTTTTTGAATTATTGTACTAGAATATTGAGTAGACACGGTCGGACTATGGAAATGCCGACAGGACCCTCAATTATTTCCACTTTGTGTCATGTCTAGGTAAAAGTAGATTCTTTAGGAAGTCTATAAAATGAGAAATCGGCAAAAGAGAAGCCCATATTGTTGGACTGAGTGCTTCTAAACTCTGAGATTTCTTGTTTCATATTGTATTTCTTTGTAAATTTTTCCTTTCAATTTAATGAAAGCTACATGCACCTTTTTACTCTAAGTTGACTTGTTCGCTTGATATCTTCTTCTAACTATCAGCAAGGCTACAAGGGAGGTGTTCGTAAAACTGCTGAGAGAAGCACCCGAGGAGAGGCCGAGTTGCAGTAGACGCACGCAGCAAGTGCTAGAAGATACCGTCTCAAGGAACCACTTTGCTGAACAGTAAGAGGTTATCGAACTTTTTCTATTTCTGCTGTGAGGTTCTCGATCTTTTTCTATTTCTACTGAGCGGTTCTCGACCTTTTTCTATTTCTGCTGGTATTTCTTTGGCTTTGGTGATTTCTGGACCGGTTTAGGTGAAATCACTATGGTTGAGGTGTTTTATCATCTAGAATCCTTGGTTGGTAATGTTTTGGTTTATCCCATGCGATCCCACATTCATGTTGGGAATATGGAACGAGGGTGATTAGATGAAAGAGAGACTTGGTTCAGTCCAATCTATCGTCGGGTAGTACATGGAATTTCACAACTTGGTTGACTTTATGAATATATTATTATGTGTTATTTCCTATTGAGATCAATGAGCACATGTATTGGTTATTATGTTGATTTTATGATTGGTTTATAATGTCTTCATTATGGTTAAATGTTTATAGTCATGGTTAAATGATGTGCTCTTGTTATGGATTGTATTGATGATTCCATAAGTTATTGAATGGTTACATGAATGTATGGGCTAACAGGTGTTTTTGTGGCTAGCTTGAGAGGGCAGTGAGCCTTCTTGATGATTTTGGTGAAACTAATGATACAATGAACATATATGCATTCATGACTTGTAGGTGTTATGTTTACCAAGTGCTTTAAGAAATGATCATCATGTATTTTCCAAGTTGAAGTAGTAGTAGAGCCTGGAATTAAGTATACAGACACACAAACCTTGTTGACAAAGTTCTAGAAGGTTCTGGGAAGATCTGGGTAATTGGCCTAAAGAATAGCCCAAAAATATGGAATAAGGCTTTTAGCCACACCCTCTTCATTGGAGAATTTTGGTTATATCCACATGGAGGGAAGATTGTGATTGTGATTGGAGCCTTTTGGCCGCATGCACTAGATTGCATGAGTGCGACTAGGAGGCAAACTGGGTGAAAAATGTGGTTCTAGCTCAAGGAATGGTCACCAATGAAATTCGTCTGATGTCTGGGTGATCATGTGTCCATGTAAGGTTGCAGTAAGTTTCAAGATAATAGTCTTCACTTCCATAATTGGAACTTGGACGTCGATTCATGTATGGTAACTCTCAACTCATGTTCACCCTGGCGAGCTTGTAAAATCAAGTAAACGTGGGGTGGGGTGTTACACGTTGCTTGAATAGTCTCTTGCTTCTGTGGTTTTGGAGTCTTTTTCATCAATACACTGCAACTTTACCAAGGCCTCTTCTATGACTTGTAACTAATGTTGCAATCTATGATTCTCCTCTTTTGATTCTTATAATAGTCTCCTTAATTCAACATTCTCTGCTTGAATGCTCTGGTTGAAAATCTGATACCAAACTTGATCCAAAATCTCTGATTTACTGACATTATCCAAGGTCTTTTCTTCAGTTCATGTTAGCAAAATTTCATGAAAGAGCATGTAAAAACCATATGTGCAAATACTTAAAGAATAAGCAACATAAAGGAGACCATAAATACAATGCACACAAAAGTTTGATAATGAAGTTCTTCCAATGTGGATTATGTCTACAGTTCTTGCTTTAGTAGTAGGAAGGCCACTTCATGCATCTCATGAAAAAGAGAGACAAGTACATGGAAAAATACATCAGTATACCTCCATTCCTGGGAGTGACTTGAAATTCAACCACTCAAATCACAACAATCACAACACTAGCAAGTCCCTCTTGTCCTTCTGAGACTTTTGACTGTAAACATGACCTACTTCTAAAAGGCGCATTGTTGTTTCGAACTTCGTGCCCAATAATTAATGGAAAATATGAGTTTCTACCATAACCCCTGGAATTCATTGCCCATATACAAAAACTAACTGCACCATTGTGATCCTTGTAGATTTCTAGTTAAAATGAGTATAAAGACGACCACATTCTAACACTATCAATTTTGTCCCCACAAGGTATCTTTTAGATTCCTCACAACATGAAAAAAGAATATCTTTTGGAATATTCATGCAAAATATTATGTCTTGAAAAACGTGCCAACAAGGTTCTGCCCCTGTCCTGGTTCCATTGTACAAGATTCCTTCATCACAATTCCATTCACTTGTTAAGCTCACGACTTTGCTCCACATTTGTTTGATTGGCATGAACAAGTTTATATATCATTTGGATGACTTTTTCAAAGTCCAAGCAGGTGGACTCCTAGTTGGTGGATGACATATTAAGGTTGGTAGTTGGCAGAGGTCAAGAGTTCAAAACCCACTGAACCCATATTTTACAAAATGCAAAACCGATATGACATGTTGGAATTCCACTGTGACTATTAACCATTGGCGCTCCCCTTGGTGGTCATCGTAACCATTGATTGTTGATTTCAAACCATTATATATGTATATGATTATAAACCAACAATTTTTTTTAAATATTCATTGGTTATAATAAACCGCTCATGCAAACTGCTTAAACCATATATATTATGGTATGTCTGTCGAACCATAAAACCCGTAGCATGTTTTTACTATAGCAAACTATGGTTCATGTCAACCATAAAACAAACTTTGTTTTTGGGTTGTTTTCATATGTTAGGTTTATAACAAATTTTAGCCAACAATATATATAGTTTTAAAATATGGATTCCATGAAACATTTGGAATTAATATAACCATCTAATATATATATATATATACTATATAATATATATAATATAAATACATAATATATATATATATATAATTTATTTATTAATTTTATATGTATTTAATAACTATATTTTATATTTTTAGTAAGTTTTTGTTTTTTATATGGGATATATACATATATATGTTTATATGGTTATTTTAATAATAACTATATTTATATTTTTTAAAAGGTTTTTGTTTTTTTTTTGTTTTTTTTGTTTTTTTTTTTGTTTTTTTTTTTTTTATGTGATACATATATGTAAGGCCCAAAGATCCAACGATTTAGTGACAAATGTTAATGACTGGTATACCACTAGTTGGTTGCCATGTAACCCTATGGGTACCATCTAGCTTGCTCACTCGGATGCCATGTGGTGCACTGTAGGCCCCATTTTTCTGCTTGTTATGTGAACTTGAAGCTGCAATAAGTTGGTCATATGAACTCAGATTTGAGAGTCGTTTACGCCAATGGAATAGTAATGACGAGCACTAAAACTTGGTCTTGGTTTCACTACATTTTGAAGCATTTGGGCCCCATTTCTCTGTGTTCCCATGTGGCGCATTTGGGCCCCATTTCTCTATGTGTCATGTCAACTTCAAACTGCGATAGGTTGGTCATACAAATTCAAATTTGAGTGATGTTTGCGCCACTATAATTGTAACGACGAGCACTACAACTTGCTCTTAGTTTCACTACATTTTGAAGACTTTGATTTTTGAGCCATCAGGGATCCATTTGGATCAATGAAGGACTAAATATACCCTATCCTTGTACCAAAGGGTGTTTTCCATCCTAGTAAAGTGTTATGAAGTACTCTTCCCATGATGCAATAAATGTATTTTATGTCAAGTTGTATAACATCCTTATTGCTCCAGTTATTGAGGGCTTGACTAGTTGGTTGGGTAGATGGTAATATCCCCCTCCCCCTTCCTCCCCCCCAAGGTTTGATTCTCCCAAGCATAGCAACATGATTAGCCCCCTCATTAGGGTCATCATGGCCAACATAGGAATCAAGTGTAGTGATGGATAAAAATCCTCATTCCTAGTATCGTCACCGATATTTGTTGATTGGGAATGTAACAAATATAATAATCATTAGAGAAATTTTAGCCTAAAAGTGTCCATGAAACTTTCACGTAATTTCCATGTCATAATATGTAAACCAACTAGAATCCTTTAAATTTAGAAAGAGGTACATGTAAATATTTTGGATGGAAAAGAATAAAAAACTACATTTTTTAATTGTATTTTTGGCTTATCTCTTAATAAGTTTACTCAAATTTCAAGTGTAGGCACTTATTGGATGCAAAATTAAATTCCTCATCCAACGAGTATTCATTATGCATACTTTTGAGAGGGCTCACATTGAAAAAACTTGAAGATACATTAAAAAAACGTGTTCAACACGTTTTTTTAATGTATTTTCAATTTTTATCATTGTGGATCTTCTCAAAATTAGGTATAATGGGTACTCATTGGATGCAAAATTTAATTATGTGTTCAACGAGTGTCTAAACTTAAAATTTGAGTAAACCTATAAGGACATAACTCAAAAATACAATTAAAAAAATATTTTCTTCTTTTCCCTCCAAAATTCATAACTCTTATTTTATTATTTTAACTATTACTTTATTATTTTTCCTTAGGAGACCACTTTTAGGCTGAAATTCCCTCTAATGATTCTGATAATAATAATAGAAATGAAAAATATAATCGTTAGGTTAATGAAAAGTCAAAGGCCACATAGTCCTTCAACTTGTGACTAGTGAGTACATATAAGTACTCCAACACAAGGATCATTATAACATCATCAATTCATATTCAATAATTGATTGCTAGATGGTTATTGTATACTTGTAGAAATAATATGTGAACCTCTATAATAAAAAGGGATTGCTTATTCCATTTTGTATCAGAGCATGCTATTGGCTAATTTATGGCTTTCCACAAACATACCTCATGCCAAGTATGCACACCACGACAATTATTCATAAAATTTAGGTGCTCAATGATTAGTTTTTATGGTTTCCATCAAGTATGTACACTTCATACCAATCCACTGCATATCTGAAGAGTTATTGATTGCTTTGTGTCATGCAATTATGCCATCAAAATACTATTTACTCAATCGTCACATTCTATCATACCCATACACTATCACCCTACCAACTAATGCTTGAATTTGAAAATGAAACAACCCATCAAATTTGGAAATCTCAACAACTACATTACCCATCTTAACATTTTTAATGAGGAATGATGATAGTTATGAGAAAATTTTCACTGTATTTGATAGACAATTTGCACAAAAAATTCTATCCTCACTACTAGCTATACATTCAATCACTTTTTTTTTTGAAAATTTCCATAACTTTTAAACCCCATATGACTTTCATACAATCCTCCATTAAAGTTCGTGCCCCCTCAATTCATATGTAACTATTGTTTTTACTTTAGAATTTTATATCGAAGGTGACCTACATTTTGAGACAATTCAAAATTACCTTAAAAGAATAATAATTTTAAAAATTTATATACTTACTATATAAAGTAAAATTAAAAGGTGGGTCCCACAAGAAGGAAAACACCACTAAAATAGCAAGAAATAAAAACATACATTTCGACATCCATCGTGATGAAGATGGAGTTAGTGTCACATAACTTATGGATAAGATTAAGAAGTCACAAAAAGAATTAAGGGACAAACGTGATAAGCTAATAGAATATTCTATAAGACAATGGGTAAAGTTAAGGAGGAAAACAAATTTTAAATATGTGTTAAGACACATGTTTTAGAACATTAATGTAAAGATAAGTCACTGCATTATTTCAAAATAGTGGATAGAAAAGAAATAGAAATCTAGAACCCAAGCAAAAAAATCATTATCAAGTACAATTCAATGATGAAAGAGTACACAAATAGCTTTAGTGTCAATCCCAGGTGCTAAAAAAAACAAGAATGAAGATAGGGTCTCCCAAAAAGAAATTAGTACTCAAAAAGAACAAAGACAAGAATTGTTCACAAAATATATTCCTCCTCATGTAAGGAAGGTTGATAAGACCAAAGGCCCAAGATAAGAGGAAAGGAAACTACAATTCCGCTTGTAACCATGACAATAAAATTATAACCAAGACCATGAAGCTAAGAGGAATCATTAAAAATGCAAATGCAATAATACTATAGATTTCAATATTTTTTTTTGAAGCATAGAAATAAAGATAACACTTAAGAAGTTTGTTCATGATATCAAATTAAGCATCTATTTGGGGATGATAAAGAAAGCTTATACAAGGGTGGTTCCCTTTAACTACCAAAGCTACCCACTAGGAATTGCTTGTGAATTTAGGGTCTTTATCACTTACTATCACCTTGGGAAAACCATAAATCTTGTGAATTTCCTTCATATATTAAACCTTTGCTACTTGGTCAATTGTATATGTAAATTTGGATTCCACAGAGATGTGAATATTTGGTGAATCTGACCACAACAACCAAAATTTCACCCACACTTTTTTCTGGTAGGCATATAATGAAACACATGGAGATCTTTATCGACCTTTGGTTGGGGATAGGTTGGGGTCGAAGCAACATAAGAATTTTGACAATTTCTCACTTAATCATTTAACATACTTGGCAATTTGCTAAAAATATCTGAAAATCACACCTTAACCCCTCCCAAAAAATTATTTTGGCTATTTAATGCCTCTTATGGAACCCTAAATACCTTGTTAAAGGTGAGCTTCCACAAGCTTGATAAGGATATATTGATTCAACTTGGATCAACTCTTCAATATATCTTATCCTTATACCAAAGGTTATTTTCTTTTTCACAAAGTGTTTTGAAGCACACTTCACATGACGTAAAAATTGTACTCTATGTCAAGTTGTATAACCTTCTTGTTACTCCTACCACTCGGGGCTTAACTAGTTGATTGGGTGGTTGGTACTATTATTCTTACCAAGGTTTAATTCCCATAAGCATAGCAATATGTTTTGGCTTCTCAATAGGGTCATCATGGCCAACACAAGCATCAAGTGTGGTGATGGACAAGTATCCTCATTCCTAGTATTTTCAATGCTCTACGCATCAAGATGTTGATTGGAAATGTTACAAACATAATAATACTATAGGAAAATAATAAATAATAGAAAATATAAGCATTAGGTTGATGAAAGCTGAAAGGCCGCACACCCCTTCATCTTATGGCTAATAAGTGCATGTAAGTTTACTGTCATTAGTTCATTGCAACATCACCAATTCATATTCAGTACTTCATTACTAGATAATTATTACATGCAAAAATATTATTTCAACCTTAGTAACAAATAGGATTGTGTATTCTATTTTGTATCATGGCATGCTATTGGCTAATTTGTGGCTTTCCACAAACATATCTCGTGTCAATTATACAAATAATGACAATTGTTCATACAATTTATGTGCTCTATGATTAGTTTTTATTGTTGTCAACAAATTGTCACACTTCGATCTACATTTTAATCCACTGCAACCCATACTAGCCATGAGTTTTTCTATCACCAAACTACATACTTATATGTTTTCTAAATGCTTTCTTCCATGTAATAATGCCATCAAATAAATACATACTCAATCATCTCGTATTCTCATACCCATACATTGTCACCCTACCAATGAGGATTGTCATTTGAAAATGAAACCACCCGTCAAATTTGGTGGTTTTAACAACTCATTACACATTTTGACATTTTTAATGAAGAAGAATAATGATTAAGGAAAATTTTAAACCATATATAAGAAAGTTGCTACATGATGGGAAATTTTCTCGAGAAATTCCATCCCTACCACCAGTTATACACTCTATCACCTTCTTTTTTTGAATATTTCCATAGGCTTTTAAACCCTCACATCACTTTCATACAATACCCTATTAAAAATGTGCTCCATCATCTATAAAAATTTTCTTTTTATAATGCAAAAATTTATATCAAAGTTGACTTACATTTCAAGTCTATTTAAAATTACTTTTAAAAATTAATACTAATAGTATTAAACATTATATATGTAATATTGAAGGTAAAATTAAAAAATGGGTCCCACAAGAAGAAGAGTGCCACTAAAATAGCCAAAAATAAGATGGAGTTAATCTTGTCACATAACTTATGGATAAAATTGAGAAGTCATAAAATGAACTAAGGTACAAACTTGACAAGTTAATAGAAGATTCCAAAAGATGATGGATAGAAAAGAGCTGTAAATCTATAACCCAAGCAAGTCATTATCGAGTATAATTCAATGATGAAGTAGTGCAAACAATATCTTTAGTGTCAATAATGTTTACCAAATAAAATAGGAATGAAGATAGACCCCCTTCCCGCCCCCCACCCACACACACACACAAAAAGAACCGACTACCAAAGAAGAACAAAGCCAAGAATCGATCACACCCCATCTCAGCGAAGGTTGATAAGACTTAAGGTCAAAAAAAAGGAAAGGAAACCAATGGTTCCACTTGTAAACATGATAGGAAAATAAAAACTAAAGACTCCAAAGTTAAAAGGAATCATAAAAATTACAAATGTAATAATACTTGTAGATTTCATAAGTATTGATAACTACATAGAAGTCAACTTCTTTAATAAACTAAACATGTTTATGTACCCCACCAAGGACCATACTATTACAATCACATGGATATAAAATCAATGGAGTGAAAAGATGTCATAAAATCTATGCTCAAATACAAGAATTGGAGCAAGAAGCTAAATTCTACACTCTACCACTTGATAAGATGAATAATGTTGCTATGCATTAAATCGCTGATGTAGTTAGGTACTTACACACTTGAAGAATAGTTTGTTGATTTTAACTTATTAAGGACGACATTATAAATTATATGAGGTCAAATGATACCACACAAGGAAAGTGATTTTATGAGAGAATACATCCAGTAAATCACATCTCAATTTTTGTTGTTAACACATTTCGAATCGCTAAGTATGGTTCATCATCAGGACTTGAATGAAAGTACTGATCCAACAAAACCATTATATATAATGTAGAGATGCAAAACAGTTGGAGAAATGAACAATGAAGGAAACACTAAAATAATCAAAATAGACGTTAAGGAAATAATATAAAAGAAAATATTAAATCTAGTCAAAATAAAAATATGTTATTTTATTTTGATATAATTTTAAAATTATTATCTTGATTTGAAATTATTACTTTGAAATAAAAATAAAAATTCCAAAAAATATAAATATTTTTTTTTCCTAAATCTAATCCTAAAAAAATGTTT